>JALPQI010007639.1:0-57958 GCA_025490895.1 Thaumatotibia leucotreta | reverse complement strand
GTTTTATAAAGTTACAATTTACAATTTCGCTGTTTGCCTCTCTAACGCATGCACTTATTGGCTAGAAAGAGAGGCTAGAACAGCGAAATTATAACTTTAGAAAAAGCGACCTTGGTATCTGAATTCTACAATTTTGAAACGTACAGATTAGATACGTCCCAAATAGTCAAATAAGGTTAGCATGAGATCGCACGCGATTCACCTCTTTAACCTCTTATTTATATTTGTGCTGAATCGACGATCGCATATTTGGGCAGGAGGAGGAGTCTGCTGGATGCGGGTGGCGCAGGACCGGTCATTGTGGCAATCTTTGGGGGAGGCCTATGTTCAGCAGTGGACGTCTTTCGGCTGATATGATGATGATGATGATGATGATTATTGCACCGGTACAGTCTAATGCATGAATTAGTGATTCCCTCGAATCGATAGAAACTCAGAAGTAAAAAAATCATGATGCGAATTTAATACATGTGACTAGATATAACTATTAACTACGCTTTACCTACATGAAGTAATAAAAAATAAATCAAACCAACAGTGGTATCGATTGGAAATTCATGTCAAAGACCTCTCTTCAACTACCATTGACCTCGTTTAAACGCCATGACCAAGGCTATCCTACAATACTGGCATTAGATGTTCATTATCTACATTGATGGAAAAACCTTGTACAGTCGCCATCAGATACATATTGTCAAGGTGCTCACAAATATCTGTGCAAGCCTCTATTGTCATGTCGTTAAAGTGCATGCTCAGATATTTTTGACCACCGTGGCCGCTCCAATATATCTGATGGCGACTGTACATGATTCTACACTCTATTTGAAACAAACAACAACATATGACGTACGCACGTAATATTAGGATAGACTCTTTATTGTAGATACTATCAGCTAAAACTATACTGTAGGGTGGGAATGAGTATACTGACAGACTTTACCAATGCATTTTTGATGTCAAAAGAAGTAGAAAATATTATGAGACATATGTCATATTCGGACAAAAAAACTTACTTTTTGTCATTTTCTCTAACTATCGTCGGTTACTATGTCAAGATGAAAACTATTAGTGTAAGAATTTTAATCGTGCAGGCGTTTATGAGTGCTTTATGATGAAAGTAGTTTTTTTGAAAAACATGTCATTACCTTTTAAACTAAGCCGAATCCAGAAAAGTTCATATGACATTATAGTCTCAAAATGTGGTCAGGAATTTTCAAGTTTGTCGGGTTACTCACTAACCACCCTGTATAAATTTTCAACTCTATTCCGTATGAGTACAATTTCTTTTTTCAAGAATTCAACTTGTAAGTGTGAAGCATAATTAAAATAGAGTGAATTCGTTTAAGAGCCGCTTCAGTATCTAATTCTGAACATTATGATTAGAAAAAAGGAACTGACAAAGTTTCTGCCATGAATACTTGTTGAAAAACCAACACTCTATTTTTTTACTACCGTAATTTTTCCGGGGATTGAAAAATCATCTCACGTTCTCATTGATGATAGTTAAATGTAGAATGTTCTATTAATAAACATTATCTAAAAAGGCCCGTTTGAAAATGTGATGATACACTTTGAAAATATACGATTTTAAGATGTATACAAGCAATTTATGTTTATTATTTAACTTAACTACCTGTTTGGGATTCCAAAATGTAGTAGTGTTAACATTTATTATTTCATAACAATAAATGTGCTAGGTACCTTCATAAAAGTAAAGTACTGTATAATATAAAAAATATCTAAGTTTGTCAGTGGGGTTATTAGATATACTAAAATCTACTAAGCTAAAAGTACTTCAACAACTAACCTAACTCACAGGGATTTTAAAAAAACGCGATTGTAGTATCTCAAATTTACCATAATTATTTAAACCGTTCATAAAACCGGCGGTACGTCTATCTCTCTCTTTCTCACTCAGAGACGGTCTTTCTATCTCTCTCTCTCTATCCCACATGGTGATGGGGTCAGCTTTCCATGTCTCACGTCTCCACTTCGTCCTATCCATGACGTCACTCTCAGATACCTTGCACTCAACTATGTCTTTTGCACTACACCTTTCCGTCTTGTCTTAGGATTTCCTCTGCTTCTTTTACCGGAAACGGAAACCGGAGGAACATATTTTGTGCAATTTAAATTGCAACTCCACAAGTTTACGAGTATATGTGCAGTCTAAATCTGTCTTTCACGCACGGGTGGGTGACGTGGGTGTAGTCGGAAATGTACCGAATAACTAGCTTTAGTACTTATATCATAGCACTACCCTTCTAGTATTATCGCTTATTTACACAAAACAATATGAGTATGACGTAAACGTATAGGTAACATTATTTTGGGTGCATCAGGAGGCAAATACCCGAAATCGGCAAGAGTATTGGCGATCGCAATAAATAGTGTGTCAGCTATAATGACGATGTTGCCAGCAAGCAGTCTTCAGTAAATTAATGGTCAGCGACATTGCAAGTCTTAGTCAACTCCTACAACCGTCCAAGGGAAGAAATTGGGGTGGTGGCAATTGTATGCTTACTGCCATCACCACGGGGCTAGCCAAGAAATACAAAAAAGTATATAGCCAACAAAAAATATAATGTTAGCGAAGCCAATTAAAAAGCTTAAAGAGATACTTCCGGCTAACTTTTATAACTAAAAACTGCATTAAAAACTGTTAAGTAGTTAAAAAGATCTAAACAAACATAGGGACTTTAGGGACGGACAGCGAACAAAGCAGCATCTTAAAATTTTGAAATCAATGTTGAAGACGTTACAACAAACAATTTTTTTATTTGTGGGACTTACAAAAATACACTTGCTAATGATTAATTTGTATTTATTAATTTGTTGAATTTCACTTTAGTTTGCCTGTATTATTTAGTCTACTTATTTTATATGAATTCCATTTAAAACTGTTACCTATATATTTATTAAAATTGTGAAAATATTTTTGTCCTTGATATATTTTTTGCTATGCTGCCTTTAATTTTTACGATTTTAATTTGCTTCAACTAGTTCTTTGCCTTTATTTTAGCATCTTAAAATAGCAATAGTTTAGTTTCCCAGACAGGCAGGTATGGAAAGTTTATAATTCAATGAACCGGCAGCGGCTTGACCCGGTTTCGCCGGCACGGGGCGTGTCTCCTATCATTGTTACCGCTCGCATAACCCTTAGCTTCTGTCTAAGATTCAATTTTCACATCAATTGTAACCAATTATTTCAATCATCTTAAGAAATTATCGATTTACTCAGCCGTTTTTTACGATATTTCTATTTGAAGAAACATCTACGTATAATACAATGGGAAGTAATTTTTTTAATATTTTTTCTTCTTTCTAAATATCCTTGAATGTTTTTCATATTCGATTTAGCGATTTAATTTTTTATTACAGGTAATTTTTATTCCCAGTATGTTTATCTTAGAATATCCCGCAAATATTTAACTCAAGGAAACAACAACGCCGTAATAATATTTACTCCGGAAGTTCGTAGCTGTCCTTGAGACCCAAGGACATCTCAATTAGATGTAATATCACATAAAACGATCTAGATTACCTTTGTCAACACTGTATCCGTGGGTTACGTTGGTGATTGTGCGGTTTGATCTGATTATGGACGGTAAACAAGATGGCGGCACGTCCGTGCGCGGGCTGCGACGTCGCTGACTGAGGGCTGGGCCGGACGGCCGTAGGGACGCGGGTAAATATTTACATCGATAGGGAAACTACGCTTATGATTTAGATTTACATATTTATTCTCATAATCAGGGCCCGTAATCTTCATACATACAATCTTCAGACATCAATTTGACGTCACGCTCCATTTAGGGTGATCCCAAATAGTTTATTGTTCATTATTAATCATTATTCGTCAATCATTTTAATCATGTACAAATGACTTGAAAAGTAGTATATTTACTCGTGATATAAATAATTCCTACTCTATACAGTGCTGTATGTTAAAGAGGAATTCTGTTTTCTGCGTAATTATTTAAATGTGTTAACAATATCATTTAATAAAATGTATGTATAAAAACAAATCAAATAGTTTTATTTATGTTTCACGTATCAAGTAGGTGTTATTTATTTCGCGTGTAGTGTAATTATACTACTTTTGAAGTTATTTGTACATGATTAAAATGATTGACGACTAATGATTAATAATGAACGCAAAAACTATTTCGGATCACCCTAAATGGAGCGTGACGTCAAATTGACGTCATCGGCATGAAAATTACGGGCCCTGCTCATCATATAAAATTACACTATCTTAAACCAATCAACACATTGTACCCGAAACTTCAACTGGTTTTAACAATGATATGTGATTTCTTACAAACATAATTACTTCGAACAACTGTAGTGAGTAGTGCGTCATGATGCGATAATTAACAAATAGTGCCTTACAAGGATGCCGAGGCTTAACTCCTGCCACTATTCGTATCACACGTTTCTGGAGTTCACCCGATCTGTACATACCCACATAAGACATCCAAAAAATCGAATACTGTATATGTGTGCACAATCGCCGATTGGTAAAGTGAATTGGGATGGTATAATATGAACGGAGAGGATTATTTCTACGTATTTTGATAAACAGCTAGAATTTCGAATAGTTTTACAAAATACATTTTAGCCAAGAGTAGATGGTAGATTAGATGAAAAGTAGGGTGAAAGAATTAAGTCACTCCAAACACGTCGTTGAACTTATGAATTTTATAAAAAATATGATTTATTGTTCGATATGTTATTTCCAAAATTTTCAAAGATATGCTTATGCTTATATATTTGAATATCAATTCAAAATGTATGAAGACAATTTTATGCTACTATTGGAAACTTTATTTCCCTCAACACAATTTTTAATCCACATTTCATTGGCAAGAAGTTGCGCAAAGCCTTCTTATCAAGTTCTTTTTACGACATATGTTTTATAATGCAGTAGTATAAGTTAATGTCATGGAAAAAATATATATCAAAGGAAAAAATTGGTCATTTTCATACATTGTACAGAAAAATTGTATAAATATTAATTTCTGAAAGTCTTAAAATAAAGGACACCCTAATCGAGATAGAAGGCGTGCGAGCTTGGCCTCCGAACCGAGAGCCCCTCTTTGGGTCCCAGAGCCTAGTAAGCAGAGTTGGGCAAAATGTAATATGATTACTCCTTCCCATTACTTTTGTATGTGTACTTTGTAATATATATTACAAAGTACACATACAAATGTAATATACAGAAGTAATCATATTACTTTTTGCCCAACTCTGCTAGTAAGTCAGTTTATCGATACTCGTCCATCACTAGTATGTAAACATATAGAAGCGCACGCTTGCCGGCCGGCTCGGGGCTGTGCCTACAGATCCGAGTGCTGCCGAGCCGACGCGAAGATTCATACACTAAATATGTAAATACGAAACTCAGTTATTTATAAACTAAGGTACCCATGGCCGTACTTTGGTTATGGACTATAATTATTACTACATAATAGGAATTACTGACATAACAATGACGTTTTTATTACATTTTTCTGTCACAATTGTCACAATCGAAGGAGCTACTGACTACATAGTTCTTTGAGATGTTAGCATAGTCACGCTTATGACATGATTGTCACCATATCTGGTGTGTTGCAGCATATTTCTGTTAATTGTATAAAATCTTAAATATTTGACTATTGTAGTTATAAAACGTTTTACTTTTTCGGTTCAATTACATGACAGATGTCTTATAACTTATAAGTTGTAACACATTGTGAAAAAAACTAAATTTAATTTAAAAAATCCAATGAATATATGTATTTCGAGGCTTTTGTTAAAACACTTATAACCGTAGTGCCTCTACACGCCTACGCCGTAGCGAGTCTACGGGTTACGCACGTCCCACGCTCTCGTAGAGCCTCCATTCAATATATTACACTGAGCGTTTAAAGATTGTTTTATTTTACAGCCATCCGATTATAACTAAAGTTTCAACTAGAGTTCAAAAGTGTGCATTTAAAAGTTGCTCGCTAGTTGTAAGAAGGTACTCTTTTTTCATTGAAATTAATGTGAAAATTGCAACCAGTAGAGTTTTAACAAAAACTGCAATACAAACAGACTTCGAATAAATAAAAATACCTACATATTTAAATATCCGAAGCGACACTACTCGTTCTCTTTTGTTCCATAACGAAGTAAAATAGTATGCCTCTCATGCCTTGATACGCCTCTCCCCTTCGCTACCACTACCTAGTTTATAATTGCTATTTATTTACGTAACAGGTGTAACCTTTTATAAACAAGCCTTGAACAGTTGACTGCTTGTTTATTTATTGGTAGTATTTTATATGAATTTAATAAAGTAGGGTTGGCAATAAAATTAAATAAGGCAATAATAAAAATGGATTCTACGTAACCTGCCTACTGCAACTAAAATCTCTTTCTAATCAGTATTTTGGTAGTATCTAAGTAAAGTCCCTCTTGCAGGAAGTCATTTCATGTGTTTTCAACCGACTTAAAAAAAAGGAGGAGGTTCTCAATTCGGCTGTATGTTTTTTTTATGTTTGTTACTGAACCTAGGTAGGTTTTGATAATATTTTTTTAGTACAGATGGTGCCTTTTTCACGCGCTAGTGCGAGAAGTGGCTCATTTTACGTCAGGTCTAAAACTTCGGAGGGCCAACGTCGTACGAGACACGTACAAAAAGAAAATTTCGATTAAAAACACCGCCACTCGTTTCGAATTTCATGTTTTTCGCACTTGTGTCATAATGTACTATTTTAACCAACTTCAAAACAAACCGAGATGATCCCGTTGGCACCAAGTTGGGGTAGGATGATGGGATGTTGGAAAAATCGGTTGAAGTCAGTTTTTTTTTTAATTTGGTGAATATCGTAAAAAATTGAATCTGTAAGAAAAATCTGATTCATATTTACTTGAGCGCTATAGTAATACAGGCCCAGGATTGATATTGAGGTCAAACGTGCCATTGCGTGGGCGCGGGGAATAGAGGTCGTCAGTCTATACATTGCGTGGTATTTACCAATCTGCTAAACTTTTCACGCATTCGTTTAGTATAAAATCGTAAAAAACCGTACTTTAAGAATAGGAAAATTCGGTAATAGTACAAAAAATTACTGTTATGTATGAAGCAGTGAGACTTCCGGTCACGGTATCAATACATATTTTACGTACCTACTTGTAAAACACGACGCAATTATCAATAAGCATATTACCGTTTCGTAATCGCTATTCATTTCGATATTCTATTTCACACTGAACACAAGGCCGTCTTTAACTGAAGGGGGGGCCCCTGGTCACCCAAGGATTTTGGGGCCCCTTTCGAAAGGAAAGTAAACGTGAAAATAAATGTCAGGAAAGTTGTCGGTCTTTCGGGGGCCCCCCTGAAGATGGGGGCCCTGGACACGTGCCCCTTGTGCCCTTATGGTATAGACGGCATTGACTGAACAAGTAGTGAGGAGTGGAAGCGTGTAACGCCGCAATGTCGCAAGAATTGTTGCACTTTATGACGTCATGTGGAACTTTTCATATGTAGTGGGTTGTAATGAATTTTGATATTTTTTCTTGAATCGTGAAGTAGAAAATACCCGTCATTATAAACTTAAAAGAGCGTAGTTTTTATCGATGTAGTAATAGTTATTTGCGCAGCGAGTGGTTTATAAAATGGAATCTTGAGCGATGCGAGGGTTTTAAGGCACGAGAGTTGAACAAACTTTGCTGCCGAGTGAAACACAACATTTTTCACCACACTAAAGCGAGGAAACATGCGAAATAAAACCCAAACATAACAAATTAGAAGGTATTTATTTGCAAGTCCTCAACTTCCAAAAAATAAACAAATCAGCTTTAGTCTATCCAGAAGATGAAAAAAACATACCTTAACCTCTAGAGATTAAAACACATTTTTGCGCTCTGAAATTGAAGGACAAACAGCGTGTTTACGAGCAGTGTGGTGAAAAGACATTTTATAACGTCTCAACTTGATTTGAGCCAAAATGTTCAGTTCTTCATACGACATGAATAACATGATATTAACTTTTTATTTGGCTTTTCAATCATCTTTAGAATCTGTCTTTCCTCTCCTACCAAATCTAATATCTCTTCTTTCATTTTCTTTTAGTCAATCTATCCGGTTTCTGATAACACCACATCTTGAAGGTGCTCATTCGTTGTTGGGTTCGCCGAGTCCATTAGCTATGTCTCGTTTCCATAGGTACAACGCTATGTTCCAGATGTAGGTTGATAAATTATTTCCGAAAATAAGTGTTGGGACTCGACAAAACAATGAACGAAGCAACAAACAATGTGACGATCATTATTTTCATAGCAGATTTGGACTAAAAGTAATCTAATTACTACTCACAATTACATAATTAGAGACCGAAGAGCTGGTGACTTCATCGCTCAACAAGTATAACACTTGACCAACTGTTAGCACAGCCTTTTTGCGTATTTTGCACAATAATGCCGCTAAATATTTAATTTTTTTAGGTGTCTCCTCTCATGAAATCTGAACGATTTTAATATACCTAATCTCTACATGCATGACGAATGTAGAGGTTTTAAATATTTAATAACTTTGGTATTTAACTAAATTCATCGAGCTAAGTTTATGAAGGTAATAAATAATAATACTCGTAATCTACGAGTTGATTGGTTTAGGCCATGAGTATGGAACAAAATAAATACCTAGCGTGTTTTCACGCAAACAAGTAAGTACCTGCACTCATGTACGAATTAGTACTTACATGTAACGACCACGGTGATGTCATGTTAGTGTTATTATTAGTTGTAACTTTGCCAAACAATTATTTATGAGGCGTGCCGCTCGTAATAGAGCAACTGGGGACTGAATTAATCAGAACTTTCTTCGTCTAAGATTTCTTATGGATACATGACTACAGAGTAAAGAAAAGACTAACTTTTAATGAATGTCGAATGTTATCGTTAGATTAACCTGCGTACAGCAATACATAATAGAGAGAAGTTAATATTCATTTCAGCAATTAAGTACCGACTACTTTGTAAAATGAAATACCAACACTGAAACGACTGAAACGTGTTTTAATTTAAATGAAATGGATTAGATCTTAATGAATACAGAAACAAACAAACAAATGAAACGTTAGGTATTTCATATCGTTTGTCGTAATATTTTACGCTTTACAAAATATAAAATAACTTACCAAGAAAAACATGCAGCGACTTTAGCAGAGCACCGCAGCTTTAGCCTATTATAAATATTAAGTCTGAAAGCCTTCTTGTTTACCAACAGTCTCAGGCGGGGGTTAAAATTTCCACCAAAATTCCCTTTTAGAAAGGGATGATAATAACTTTAGATAGCAGCTTCTCTGTCGTCGATCGATGTGACCTTGGCAGTGAGTGGCTTGGGCACATCGACTATATCTCATAGGTATGTAGACCCACAGTGGGGGCCCATTATGTGACGGCAAATATGGGAACGGCTTTTCATAAGCGGCGTAAACGTTTCGTAATTTACGTAAGTGGATTGAAAAATCTGGGTAAAGTATCGGCTTACCGAATGCGTCAGTATGTTACGTTACTAAGCGTGTCTGGAAAAATATACCTAGAATAGATGATTTCTGCTCGCGTAAGGCTTCGTATGTTCGATATGTACATATCTCTCGACACAAATAGTTTTTTGCCTTTTCTTCCTCGACGACGACCTCAGTTTTCGCGGCTAATGCCAAGAGTGACTTCGGTGACTCGGTCTTATAGTATTTCAATAGTTCAGTAGCGTAAGTGCAAATAGTATTACCTGTCCTAAATTATTTAATTGAATATCTTTACCAGAGTTTCAACTGTTTTGATAGTCAATATTTAATGCTTAATTGTCGTTACAAAGCTGACATCGAAGTTAACTTTTTTGTGAGAGTTAAGCTAATTGGGTGTCCCTAGAAGTGAAAATGCCCTTCAACACCCACCACCACCACTAGTGTTTACAGGCAAAACAAATAGGTCTTACCAGTGTTTTTAGCCAAACAATTTTAATCGATATCCGGACCTAGCCTGTTAGCTGTAGACTAAAATAGATCAGCCTGTGCAAACGCCCTTGCACAAAACCCTGTTCTGGCGGGCCATTGTAGCTTGAATGTAATATTCTAATACATAATATTCTGATTTAATAATTAAACGAGCTATCTGCCGCTTCCTAAATCAAGTCATGTAAATGACATTCTTAATCGTAAAATACATATAAAAGCGTAAGATAGCCAAGTGCATATTACACTTCCAGAAAAAAAAAATTGTTAAAATTAGTACTTTAAACATGTGGGTAATGGATATTTAACTTTAACATATAATAAAATACTTGTGATAATAAATTCACGAATGATGCCCTAGACGGGATTTGAACCCGGAACCTTCAGAGTCGTAGGCAGTGTTACTACCAACTAGGCTCGGCAATATATGGTTATTAGCTCTTTTATATGCTAGGTACTCTTAGAATTAAATTCATTCGTAATATTTGTTCTACCTAAAAGTATTATACGATCTATGTAGATATGTAATTATAATTATACTTGCATATAAATAGAATTTAGCGACACTTTTCAAAAATGTATTTTGTTTACGGACCTTAACAGCCTTGTGATCGAGGTAGGTCGTGAAAATCCCGAGTCCTGCCACCCACGCGTTGCATTATTCTTAGTTACAGAGACAATGTATAAATAAACAGCCAGGAATTGTAACTTAAGCGTAGGTGTAGAAATACACCTGGAAACAGAATAAATAATTGCGTCTTTAATATTTCTCTAACGAGTAAGATTTTTTTATTCATTACCTAGTCTTTTTAGGCTTACTCGTATTATGGTCGAGTGTTTATCGTTTGTCGTCGTTGCATTCTAACTGGTATGTAATTGCAAAAGTGGCATGACATGTCAAGATAAAACGACAAACACAAAACCATAATGTTATCAGTTCATACGCTCATGATATCTATTCAATTCACAGGTTGGTTTTTGAGTCATGTAGCAAGAATGAATAGACCTACTACCGTGAAGATCAAAATTCGTACATTTAGAGGATTTTTCTCTGTCACTCAAACGAAGGCGTCATTAGAGTGAGAGAGACAAATCCTTCAAAATTTCGTTTTTCGCGGTAGGACCGCAGGGTCCTAGGGACAGCTTTCACTATGGAGACAACCAAGAAATAATAATTAAGTATCAATTAACTCATAATTTGGAGTTTTTATCGTTGTATGAAAGTTGCTCAGAGAAATAAGGTGTTCACTCCTGCTACATGAACACGACCCAAAAATCACCCTGTATTTGGCTTCTGTAATCAAAAATATAACAGTAGGCAGATTTTATGCTTCAAAGCCATACAACGTAGATAATGAATATATTTGGCAATAGAAATGTCAATAACACACTACTGGAAACCCCAAAACAACCTAAATTTTCATTTTTCATTTGCATTTTTCTATATCGGATTAAAAATGAGACCATCCGCAGCAGAACCAAAGTAACCGAAATAGCTCTCCGAATCGCTAAACTGAAGTGGCAGTGGGCGGGGCACATTGCGCGTAGAACCGATGGCCGTTGGGGCGGGAAGGTTCTTGAGTGGCGGCCACGTACCGGAAGGCGTAGCGTGGGTAGGCCCCCCACAAGGTGGACCGATGACCTGGTGAAGGTCGCAGGAGTCCGCTGGATGCGGGTGGCGCAGGACCGGTCATTGTGGCAATCTTTGGGGGAGGCCTATGTTCAGCAGTGGACGTCTTTCGGCTGATATGATGATGATGATGATGATATACTATTTTCATTAACATTACTTATTCTTATTATATAAGACATTGATTCATAATCATAACTAGCATCGTAAGTATGCACTATATATCTTATACAACGCATGATTTGGAGCCTGCAAACCCTAGGTACGTTCAGGTTGCAGCGGTGAGGGGGGCAGTCGATAGCGCCGCGCATGCGTCTTCGAACCTTATTATTTTACGTAGTAACATACAGCCATTCTAGATATGAACCTAATCCACATATCAATTAGGGTTCAGTATACCATAAGACAGATTTTCATGTGTAGATAGCACAAAGGAGTTGATGAATTAGATTCCAGAAACAGGATATTGAAATTATAATGTAAGGGCTTTAAGCTTTTGATAGATATTCCGGTTGCGATAGGCAGTTTAAAGTCGTAAATCACTTGATTGATAGTTATTAGGGCTTAAATACAATATATTGGACTAGATTGTATTTGAGACTTTAGATGAGGTCGATAATGTTTGTTTATTTGCTTATTTAGAATAAATTTACAATTTATTAAGTATTAGTTTAGCTATATCAGTTTGTCAGCCTCCGTAGCCTAGTTGGTAGTGACCCTGCCTACGAAGCTGGAGGTTCCGGGTTCGAATCCCGGCGAGGGCATTATTTGTGTATTTATTTATCACGAATATTTGTTCCTTGGTCATGGTTGTCTATGTATTTAAGTATCTATATGTATCTATCTATTATATATATCGTCGCCTGGTACCCACATCACAAGCTTTAATTGAGCTTACCGTGGGACTAGGTCGATTTGTGTAAAAAATGTCCGAAAATATTTATTTATTTATTATTATTTATATTTATATATATGTATTGTTAGTAGGTAAGTAGAAACTGCCTCTCCTGTGGCAATTATTTAGGGGACATACATGCAACTAAGAGATAGAATTTTTTTCAATGTATATAAGCATGTGGTGTGTCAATAGAAAGGTCTTTGAAAATGATATCAAGGTTTATATGTCACGTTTTTATTTAAACGAACCGTTTTCAAGATATCAGCACTCAAAGTCTGAAAAATGTGTCCCCTCCCCTCTATTTTTTAAACTACGCGATATAAAATTCTATAAAAAATATATGTTATGCATATTAACAAACTCTATCAACGATTTTTGGTTTGATTAAATTATCTCTTATAGTTTTTGAGGTAGGTTGATTTAACTGTATTTTTTAAATTAAATGATAAAATGATAATGGTACGGAACCCTTCGCGCGTGAGTCGGACTCGCACTTTGCCGGTTTTTATTACTTTGAAGTTGTTAAGCTGAGTTTACGCCAGCACGTTACTGTCGCAAGTTATGAAACTTGTATTTAGAAATAATGTAAGTTATCATGAACAACGCCGCATCTCAAGACGCTACCTTGTCGTAATTTGAATTCTAACAATGAAGCACTTCAGTTCCAATTACAAGCATTATTAGGTATTTTGGATTGCAGCGTTGTTCATGATAAGCTACGAATTTTCATATAGATGCCAAGATGACACCGTATTATTATTAGCACTGTTAGCAAAGTTACAGCTAAACTCTCAAATTTAAAAAGCCTAAGTTCACAAATTCTATATATCACACATCATCATCATCACCCTATATCACAAGTCCCAAGATAGGACGAGATGCACATAGTCCATGAATACTCGTAAAATCTCTCAAGAGGCTATGACCCTCGGCATAAATTAATTATAAATAGCCTATTCACTGCCGCTCTAAGTAATACTATGGCGAACTTGACCGTAAAATGTTAGGCTGTAGGTACAATAAACGCATAATAACGCTAACAACTTATCTGACCATGTGGTCGAACTACACTAACTTTTAAAATAAATATAAGTATGAGAGGATATCATTATAAATAATAAATATTGGATGTCATATACCTACCAAAGAAAAAACGACCAAGATCACCAACGTCCGAGGTGGGAATCGAACCCACGTGCTCAGCTTTCGCGGCAATCCCTTACAAGGCTAGGCGCCTTTGACCAATCTCTAAGGGCAAGCAATACATGCCTGCACCTCCTATTAGAATACTTTACAGTTTTCGAGCTGTCATTATTAATTATATAGTTCATGGCACTGTATGTATTTTATGATTTAATATAACTCTCAGTGACTGAGTTAGTTTGACAATTTCCTTACTACTTTAACATCTCATCACAAAGTTCTAAACAATAGAAGGATCTGAAAAGTTCTTGGGCACCGCAGCCAAACAAACAACTCTCTACAACCCCGACTTTGCCTTGTTCTCCACTATTAAGGCTTCACGTAATATTTAAGTAGTAGGTAGGTACTAGGTATTTTTAATCAAATCCATTTGAACTTCACCCGAGTATTACAAAAGTACTAGGTATCATTAAAGATACGGTATTACGGAGTATCTTAATAAACCAGGGTATAGGCTGAGCGTAGTCGTGGACCAGGAGTGAACAGGAGGGACGGTCACAATGAGTAACATTCACTATGAAAACAACCAAGAAATCGCAAAGAAAAATCCTCCTAATTATGAGGTAATTGAAATTTAACTATCAGTTAAGGCTCGTTTAATTCATCATTCGATTTTTTTTCTCAGTTTATGTAAATAGTGAAAGTTGCTCAGAGTGACCGTCCCTCCTGTGCACTCCTCCACAACCAAAATATCACCTACCTACTTTCAAGGTATACCTATATTGATTTATTTTGGGGTTCTCGAAAACAGATCAAACTATTTTGGTGAAAGTAACATGTAGGCTTATAAGGGCAAACAATTGAAACAATCGATCTAACTTGGTCTCATCTCTGGCAAAACGGTCGCTGACGCCGGGCCCATAACCTCTTCCGCGCGGGTAGGTAGAGTCAACATAATAATATCTTACTTAACTGGATACCTACCTACATCAATTTAATTATTCCAGTGTTGTTGTTGTTGGATATTACCTACATCTGGTGGCTTATGATGGTCTCGCGTTTGCCGTTTATCGTGCTACTCATAAAATCATAACTTTCGCACTTGCGTAGGTATTACTTCATGACGGCAACAACGACAAACGATTAAACACGGGACCATCATAAACCTACTGGCAAGACATCGCAATAGATTGGAAATGACGTCATGAAGTTCGTTATTAGGATTGCCTTGTCATCATGAGTCTTTATTAGGAAAGTATTTACGAGTACGTCCTCTAGGCGCTGAAAATTAGGCAAGCCAGCGGTCATCGAGTTCCCATCCACTCCACGCTCCACCGATAGTTTCCACGTCCTGCCACTGCTACGGCTACATTATCACATTAGTTGACGGACGGCACAAGTATTTACCTACTTCTCCCAAAAAGGTACCTACCTATTTGGTAAATTTTCGATGTTTGTATTCAACGCGGGCTGCAAGATGCGATCGATTGCTGCAGCGACCTACTTGCAGGTCACCGCAGGCCGTATACCCCTCGCTTACCAAGCGTCTGACTCTATCTAAAAGGTACAATATTTTACCTCCAGATACGGAACATTCAAATGAAGGCCTTTGTTTCCAAATGTTAGGTATACGTAGTACCTTATGATGATGATGATGCGTTCCTGTTATCCCTCATAAGGGACATAGGGCTCGCAGAAGAGTTTTCCACTTGTCACGATCTTGTGCGGCTTCTTCCAGCTGTTTCCAGTTCAGACCAATTGGTCTGAACTATGTCCCTATGAGCCGTGCCCTATGTCCCTTATGAGCTCAATTGAGCCAGCCTTCTTCTCAACTGATCGCCTCCAATTACTCCGAGGCCGGCCCCACTTCCTTTTGCCACTGGATTTCAGTACGTTATACCTAAGTATAAAATGCGTGAGTTAATGAGTAAAATTAACGTCAAAACAGCGGCGCAAGCAAGGCTTACTACTCGTATTCTGATACGAAAGCATGTACTAAAAATACTTAAATAAGACGCTGCACACTTCATCTGAACGACTATGTTTATAATCTACGCTTAGATACTACAGCTAAATGTAACATACAATCACAGTTGAAGACCTACAACTTACTTTATTTAATCTATCGTCGCATATGACGTCTTTTGGACTGACCTGGAGGCCAAGGACTGTATAGGTTAGGTACCATTGTAAAAAAATCCCTGACACCTATGCTTGTTTGAGCGATGGCAATAGCAGTCCAGGTCACCCTTTCCATTCACCCCGGGTAATGAGCGAACCGCTTACATCACTCACGGACTTCTCTGCACTAAAACTGTTCCAAAAATGTTTCGACTACATTGATAATTTTGACGGTCGTCTAGGTCGCCTATGAATTTATGATAGTTGTGATGGTACCGTTCGTTTTAACCATGTCGTTGCTGTCACGTTCAACTTGTTTGTAATTACGAAAGTGACGCAGAGAACGATAAACGATAAAACTGGGAGCGTCATAACATAAGCCACCTGTAACTCAATAAGCAAAATTGTCCTAGAACGCCTATTTAAAAATCCGCAGCAAGGACAATTCTCCATACAAAGGTAGGTACTTAGTTATGTAGGTACGTTCTAATTTTGAAATGACGCGTTACATTGTCATGAAATTTTGTTAATAGATAACAATAAGGAACTAATCAATTAATTAATATCTAGGACTGAAAATAATTCCCTAGTTTTGATGTTATGTTGAGATAGAAATAGTTTGTTATACAAGGGTGTAAAGTTGTATTTTAACCGCGAGTATGGAATTGAAACACGAGCAAGCGATATGAAGTTGATGTATTGATGGTACTAAAATAGAATCCTGAGCATAGCGAGTTCTTTGACATACGAGAAATAAAATACCTTTGCACCCGTGTGTAACACAAAACTTTTCTCCTCACTACGAGTATAGCGAGGAAACTTAAAATGTAAATAAGTTACGCCTGTCGGAGTCGGTGAAATTGACAATGTTGACATTTCTACGTTTTAGAATTGCGGCTAGTCAACTTACAGAACATTAGCATCAGTCACTAAAACCAAGGTTATCTATTTATGGAATTTTAGGGCTAATGAATTAAAATCAACAAATTAAATAAAGCTTTTAAAGACAAACGGGTCTTAATCGCGTAAGTCTGCCTGCGACCACGGGTGTAACGTCATGCCCGTAACGTCAGGATATAATTAAACGTAAGTTTACGCGATGAAGACCCGTTTGTCTTTAAAATATGAGTCATAATCGTGAAAGTTTAAATCAATATAAATAAAGTTTTGTATGTTGTACTAAAGGCTTAAACCATATATTAAGTTATAATTCACGTGGAACGACTCATTCATGAGCATTTTAGGTTTTGTTATCTGTCAAACGAATGCTACTTCACACTACGCTCCAAGGTCGTTACTTTACTCACTAGTGATTAAAATGCGTTCTTACCCGCTCTTATTAAAATATAAACGAGCGCTTTACAATCTAGTGAGGGGAAAATAGTTTTGCATTTTAGACCCACAAAATATGTTGTATGGCTACTACGACCAAAATATAGTTTACAAACCTCGTAAGGCCCACCATACTATTTTTGCTATGTAAGGAATAATGGCGAATATAGGTTGTTTGTAAAATCAATCAAACAAAGGAAATGCGACTATAATTATGATTATGAAAAGTTTAAATTTCATTCAAGTGGAGTGTACATTGTAATGTAATGTACATTGGGCCTTACGAGGTTATAAATTAAACCAATGCAATATTGCAAAAAAAAAATTTTTACAGGTTTTGCAGTTTTTAATTGACAACGAAACTGCGAAAATAAGTTAACTATTTGTGTCACGGGTATCTGTCACCAGTCGTTCAAATATGAACACTAATTGATTCATAATTATTAAGATTCGTTTTTAATTATACTAAGTGGTCATTATCATTAACCACCAAGACGAAAACGGTTAAAAAACTAGATCATTAGATGCTAATATGCAACTAATCAGTCTAGCCGAGGAAACAGTGAGTAGACCAGGGGCTACCGCACTCTCACTTTATTTCGGGCGCCCTTCTTCACTCTAGGTGCAGAAACAACTTCCAGTGACGTGTTGCTTGCTGCGGACACTTAATAAGCTATTTACTGCTTAAAAAGATCCGATCAAACCATCGATACTTGCTACGAGCAAGGCTGATGCATACATCAGCCTATGATAGTCCACTGCAGGACGTAGGCCTCTCCTATTAACTATGCTATACGCATTAGGAGGTAAATGCCCATAATCGCCACGCTGGGCAAGCGGATTGGCGATCGCAGTAATGTGTCCACTATGATGACGCTGCTGCCCATCATCAATCTTTTATCTAATAATGGCCAGTGACACTTCAATCCCGAGAGCCCGTTCGCAAGTTTTGTTGGATCTTCCAACTCTCGGATGCTGTAAAACCAGATAGTGTATTTACATGGCCGTCCGGTTTTAAAATATCATTCGGGAATTTGCAGGATTTTTGATCCGAGCTCATATGAATGCAAGTATTGAAATACTATTGCCAGTAAACCGAATCTGGTAAACAAAGACCGAACCGATTTGTAGTAAAACAATCGGATGACACAATTTGTAGGATCCGGTTTTAGTGTCGTATAGGTACTACTATCGAAGGCCGGTGAACGCAGGCTGCATTAGAATAACAACATTATTCCCACCTGTTACCACCCATCTGACACCAGCGGTAACACTTGCCACCAGAGTACTTGGTGGTAATTACTGGGAAAAACAAATCCCAGGAACTTTTATTCTCAATTGTTCCCATTGGTAACCGGTGTGATAAAAAAAAATCCCAGTTGTTACCACTGATCAGAATAGCCCATATAACCCAAATAATTTTGCGACTTGTGAGTAAATTCTACAATTAACACTTCGCAGTTAATACCGAGAAGCATTAATTACGTAGAATCCTGAGACGCTAGCCTCAAAAATCGCCCTCCTGCCCGCTGACCGCACACCATTGTCGGTTTGACTAATCTTTATTTTTAGAGAATAATATCTATAAGCTTATTTCGGTGGCCGTCAAACTTATCAACAAATTCAACAATGACGATAAAAGCGCGACCACCACCATTCCCTCTTGAATTAACTTATTTATAGGAAATAAAACGCATTTTCATTTATGTGTACTTACCACAAGCGGAAGGTGTATTTATTGTTTTTTACAATTGTACATGACTGTGAAGAGCATCTAATAGTGTTCATTAATTGAATGGTTATATAATTGTATTAAATTATATCGATTGTTATAATATAATATAATATAATATAATATACAGCGACAGATTGACAGTTAAGACCACGAAATAAAATTTAATACTACCGTTATTTTTGATAGGTTTAATAGTCGACTATTTGGTTTAGTTCATTTTGACTCTTTGCAATTGAAATAGAGTGCAAAGTAACCAACATGTTTATTAACGAAACAGTGTAGTTAAACAAATTTTAGGTAGGTATATTTCACTGTATACTGTCAATCTAGATCGATATAATAAAAATAATAATAAATGTTTCAATTGGTATTTGACCAAACCAATCAATTACTTATGTATTAAAGTATGTACTTATTAAAATAGACAAGGAATAGCAATAAATATTCCTACTACATATTAAGGTAAGTACACCATGTTGAAATAAATAGTTCAGCCGGTTGAATATATTTAAACAAAACGTAATTACTACGTTAATACCTGGGTTCAATTTAGTCAAATACCATTAACATTTCATCTTCAACTCATGCCATTACAGTGCGACACATACTCTTATTCGGATATATTAGATGTAATTATAAAATTGGCGGCAAATGCTAACATAAATAAAAAGTTTCGTTAACTGACACCATGTTAAACGGTACGCGAAATAAGTAAGATGTCATCTCGCACTGCAACAGCGTTAGTGGTAGGCTAAATCTCTGATAAATATGTTTTTTACAGAATCTAAAACTCTATGTAACAATAGTTTATTATTCCATTAGGTACATACCAAATATTATACCAATCTAAAAATTCACGCTGTACCATGACACTTTCAGTGCATTTACATATCGGTTTTCTGTAGGATGCATGCAATCTAAGATTGGTATACTTCTACTAGGGCGTGCAAACCGGTTTTTTCATATTTCCCAAAACCGTTTTGCATCCCCTAATTTCTACTAACACGTGAACCAACAAAACTACGTGACTCAGTTTGCAATCATGAATCATGATGGATACAAAATTACTGGGTGAAATCAAATTGGTGATACAAAATAATATTTTCTGAATCTACTCATGACTACAGCCAACTTTTACTATGGGACCATCTTCGAAAACATCATTTCAAAATCTTCATCTCCATACAAATTATGAAACCAACTTTTGCTATAATTCATTAATATGTAATTATGTATCCATTTCTCCATACTGATTCCTTACAATTTTGTATACATATTAATGAACTGTATACCAGAATTTACACATTTTTTTTACCAAATTCGATATAAGTCCCATAGTAAAAGTTGATCGTAATCACGAATAGATCCAGAAAATATTATTTTGTATTACCAATTTGATTTCACCCTGTATATGTCAATGACGAATCACGTGATTTTGTTTACATTCGTTTATGGATCTAATAGAATACACTATTATGTTAATGAATTGTACATTATATTCCTTACAAAGTCTATAGCACTTGTATTGTTCTGTTTAACAGTTCTTCTGGTAAGCACGGCACGTACCCATGTTGTTATCGAAACGGGTTTATAACACTGAGTGAGATTACCGAGTATGCAAAAAATAGCTCTAAAGACAGCCAGGTTTACAATATAATAGATTATAAGAAATAAATATATATTTTTTTAAATATAACTATCGAGTGGCGGCCACGTGCCGGAAGGCGCAGCGTGGGTAGGTCCCCCGCAAGGTGGACTGATGACCTGGTGAAGGTCGCAGGAGTCCGATGCGGGTGGCACAGGACCGGTCATTGTGGCAATCTTTAGGGGAGGCCTATGTTCAGCAGTGGAAGTCTTTCGGCTGACATGATGGGTGATATTTTTCCGTGTAACTGTGATACTGTGCGGCTGTTATATAGGTCTAATATCGCTGCGAATTCGTTTGGTGGACATAATACGATATTTCGTGTACATTTACGATGTAAAAATAAACCGATTACAATGTTTAACCTTTACAGCCACAGTGAGGGGAGCAAAGTTTTCATATATTCAGTTGACTATTCCTTCAAATTATACAGCCAATTGTTATCCACTGTTGGATGTATTCATCAATGTAATCCACGGTTACGGATTATGATGTTTTTTCTAGGGTGCGCCACAGAGTAAGATCACAAAATATGACCCTTTTTTAACAATAGAATAGCTACAATTTTGAAAATGTATTCATTCCACATTTTACGGTACGGGAAATTATTTATTCATTTATTGAGTTTTTCTTGAAGGTTTCATACGTTTCCTAAGCGTGAACTCTCTGATCACAAACAAACGGACCATGATGAAAAATACCGTGTGTAAATCTAATACGGGCGATCAATAAGCATGGTATTCAACAATGTAATCGTGGATTATGATGTTTTTTTAAGTTACACTTAATTACAATCCCACAGATTTTCGGAGCAGCAATGTAGGTGGGTCAATCACTTTTTTTATGTTGTTATTCTGTCACATCACCCAGGGGACAACAGTGTAATAGTTTGCTAGGAGAAAGTATCCTGCAAGCTCTACTATCATGATTAGTGGGTGACCCACCTTAGAAATAACTATAAAAAAATTCAATGTTTTGTCAATTTTAATGCCATTAAACTGTGAATTTAATGGTGACCCAGGAGAACGTAACCATGGCAACGAGTGACATAAAAAAAGTGATTGACCCAGGTACGAACATATGTTATTATTGACATGGCAGTTAAGTCACCTGCCTTTGAAATTAGCTGTCAACGAGCGTTTAACTTGACTGTGTTGCTTTACATTGCGCGGCGAATTATTTTGTTGCTCTTATTAAAAGATATCTAAATGTACTTATTATGCCCTGAAGTAACACCCGTTAAGATTAGAGCCTCGCCCGTATTAGACCCACACCCTGTATATTTATATTTTTAAATGATTTTAACTCTTATTATTTTTAAGAGTTGTATTGCGTTGTGATTTTGATAATCTGCAAGGAGATTTTGCTCTGAGTCGAAAAAGTTTAAAACCTCCTTAGAGATTAAAACAAAAATGGAACAAAGAAACTAAATAAAATAATCTGTAGTAGGCTTATCATCATGGTACCATGGTTATCGTTTGTCCTGTTTGCCATCACGTTCTGACAAGTATGCAAGTGTGAACGTGACGCATAGCACAATAAACGAGAACGGTCAATACCATCATAAGCCAACCGTACCCATTTCGAAAAACACAAACCATAATTAAAAATATGGATGTTTCAAAAAACCTAGTACTTTTAGACCGTCAGTTCACCTGGTAGACCGTACCTTGCCATAAGTAGTGGCCTCCATTTCCTGACACTTATGTCGTTGGTATTAGGCACTGGTCTCACCGCGAGCTACTAAGCTACGAACTATCGGCTATAAACATGAACATAAGATACGTACTACCGTGTAAATAAAAGAGACACGGCGATACTCGCCCGGCGGTGATAGCTGATAGCTGGGCGAGTATCGCCGTGTCTCCTTTATTTACACGGTAGAGCGTATCTTTTGTTCGTGTTTATAGCCGATAGTTCATAGCTTAGTAGCTCGCGGTGAGACCAGTGCCTTAGGGTCTTTAGAGCTACAAATTACATTCGGTTATCTACGGGGTCCGTCGGGCCCTGTGGGGGCTAGGACGGAGCGGGGTGCCGGTGCAATAGCACTAGCTAGTAGCGGTGACGAGCGGGGTACATGTTTGGGTTTTGTACGTTCGGGTTCGACTGTACTGGGTAGCCTTGGGTGATACTGCCGGGTTTTGATGTCTGTGAAAAAAAAAGTTACGCATTAAAAGATTGAATAAAAAAAACTGTTGAGCCATCGCGAATTTTCGTTTGTTTAAAGAAAATTTGAAACATACAGTCGTGGCCCACTAATTAAGAACAAATAGGTTATTTACCACTATACAGAGAAAAGTCAGCTATTATTAGCAGAATATATAAATAATAGGCAACCGCCTTTAACACATGATTTATCATGAATCTAGAGACCATTCAATTGACTATACACATGTACTTTAGTTCGCAAACATAAATAATTAATATGAATACAAACTTGGGACTTTATCTAGTATAATTAATACTGGCACTCTAATTAGGAACACTGTGTTTGAATCCTCGTATCTTCCAAAATAATTGAATAAAGCCTACACTTTGACGTATTTTGAGCTCCTGCATTTTCTGTCAATAAAACGTGCTTATTGTTTTTGTGAAAATGGGAAAAAAACGGAGTTCAGATGGCACTATCAGAGAAATCATAATATCGTTGGTTTTTAACAAGAAATGGAGCTATCAAAAAGTCGCTGACCACCTTAAATGTTCTAGGACTAGAGTATCCAACGCCATAAAATATTTTAAGGCTCATGGAACATGTCAGAAGGTCCAACGAAAGAAACGGCCACGAAAGACGACTCCTCGAACGGACGCTCTTATCGTAAGGATGGCGAGAAAGAATCCTAAACTTTCTTCTGTTGAGATTAAACGTAAAATTTTTGGAGATCAACCCGGTCTGGCGGCTCGTACTATTAGAAAACGACTGAACGAAGCAAATTTATTTGGCAGAATAGCTCGCAAGAAGCCTTTAGTAAGTAAGAAAAACAGAGACGCACGAAATGAATTTGCGAAAAATCACAAAAATTGGACGTTATCGCAGTGGAAACACGTTTTATGGTCTGACGAAACTAAAATTAACAGAATAGGCTCCGATGGTCAAGTCTACGTTCGTCGACCACCAAATACCGCGTTCGACCCCAAGTATACGACCGTAACCGTAAAACATGGCGGCGGGAACATTAAACTATGGGGTTGTTTTTCGTGGCATGGTGTGGGGCCATTGGTCCGAATTGATGGTATTATGGACCAGTACGTGTACAAAAATATTCTAGAAAACACCATGTTGCCGTATGCTGAAGAAAATTTACCAGTTGTATGGACATTTCAACAAGACAACGATCCGAAGCATACGGCAAAATCTGTAAAAGAATGGTTTCGTTGTAATCATGTTTCTGTAATGACTTGGCCCTCTTGCAGTCCCGATCTTAACCCAATAGAGAATCTCTGGAACGATGTGAAAAAAAGTCTCGCCAATAAAAATATTAAAAATTTAAACGAGCTTTATGAGGCATCACTAGAAACCTGGAATTCTATACCTGTGGAGCGATGCAGGGTTTTAGTGGAGTCTATGTCAAAGAGATGTCATGCGGTGGAACAGAACTTCGGGTTTCCTACCAAATATTAATGTAACCGAAGAATTTTCTAGTTGAATTCTGTACTTTTAGGTTGTGTTCTTAATTAGTGTGCCAGATTATTTTTGTTCGTCTAGAGACATGTTAAGTTCAATCGCATTTATTTCATTATATATAAAGTTTTTGCAGCTAATACTTGTTTAAATTGATTTTTAGAATAATCAAGTTAAATAATAACTCATATTCTCGTAAATAACAATGCACACAAATGATGAATATAGGCGTGTTATGCCATTTTTATGTTATACATTGACTGTTCTTAATTAGTGGACCACGACTGTATACAGGATGACTTCAAGTTGGTGATACACAATAATAAAACATGAATCTGTTAATAGTTTTGAACAATTTTTACTATGGGACCAAATGTGAAAACTCAAGAAAAAAAACGACACTTCCATAGAAATGTGCTAAGATAAATTGACCAAAATGTATGGAAGCGTCGATTTTTTTCTCGAGTTTTCATATTTGGTCCCATAGTAAAAGTTGTTTAAAACCATTAATAGATTCATGTTTTATTATTTTTGTGTCACTAATTTGAAGTCACCCTGTATAGGGGTTAAACACATATAATCTCCCACTCGCTCGTGTATGAGCACGACCTCGGACGTTGGTGATCTTGGTCGTTTTTTCTTTGGTATATGACATCCAATATTTCTAACATATAATCTCCTTTTGGCAGTCGTGTAAATAAATTTGTCATCACCCCAACTCTTCCCAGGGGTATCGTGACAGTCGACTAGCCACTGACATGCTTCATGTAGCTGTAGCTACATGTTCACAATTCTCAATCTTAATTTATACACCGTGTTTTTATTGATTTCCGTTAAATTAAAGGGAAGCTTATTTAGGTCAAAAATGATCTATTTCTCTAAGAAACTAGTGTCTTAACACTTACTGTTATTGAGTTATTAAAAAAATAAGTTTAATGACTGAACTAGTGTATTGCAACCTTTATTACATCCTAATGTTACTTATTTTGACATGTGCCGTCAGCAGCCGTCAGTCGCCCGAGATCTTATTTTTAAGGTTCTCTCACACTTACCATTACAATTATTATGTATGAAAACGAAAAAAATTTTTTTTTTTTCGAAATTAACAAAAGCCGATATACCAGGCAACTTCTATTAATGTTCCAAGTAACCTGTCCAATTTAACGGAAATCAATTTAAAAAAACACGCTGTATAACAATAGAGTATCTTGCAAAAGTCGAAACAAGTGAGTGGCTAAGGTATTGGAAGGGGATGGAAAGTGTCACTAACGTTTTTTTTAAGGACTTGTGATGTATCATACTGGACACCCTACTGCGATCGCCAACCCGTTTGCCCAGCGTGGCGACTATTATATAGCCATTACCTCCTAATGCGTCCATATACGTATAGATAATAGGAGAGATGGACTAAAATTGGCTAATGATAATGAAGAATAATGAGCGTATGCACTTTTACCAGTACTAAATTTAGCAAGATCATGTAAAGAGCCTTAAATAAAAGGACAAATTAAATAAGCACGGACGCAATCGGAGGACGACGGTTTTCGTGAGCGTCACATTGACAGAACAGGAATTTCATAGGAAGAGTAACATATAATATACCCTACATTTAGTGCCTATTTAAATAAAAAATAAAAAAAATAAAATAAATATCTTGGGACATCTTACACAAATCGACCTAGTCCCACGGTAAGCTCAATTAAGGCTTGTGATGTGGGTACCAGGCGACGATATATATAATAGATAGATACTTATAGATACTTAAATACATATACAGCCATGACCAAGGAACAAATATTTGTGATAAATAAATACACAAATAATGCCCTTGCCGGGATTCGAACCCGGAACCTCCAGCTTCGTAAGCAGGGTCACTACCAACTAGGCTACGGAGGCTGACCTTTGGATTTGGTACCTGATCCTTTGTCTCTAAAACAGAGAAATCTTGAAAATAAAGCCGATTCATTCATAACCTTTTATCTAACGTTCATTACATTGAGGTTGTTGAAATTTACAACTTTCTGTTAACTAATTAAAATCCACATGGTCATTTCGGGAGCTTGCCAGACAAAGGGTCATTATGGGGACACTCTCTCAGGATATTAATTTTGAAGAAACTAACAGTTATGCATTAGTTCAGTTATGCATGAATTGGTCACCTCAGAAGCCTGTCAGCTAAAAGTTCAACTCTGGCCATCATCCTACAATAAAATTAAGCAAAAAAACTCGTTCTCCTCACGTGGGAGCCAATGGAAAGAAAAAATAAAATACACCTTGCTACTCAAACAAGCAAGGACAGCCAGAGGGAAAAATAAAAAATAACACTAACCTCTCGTATGCCGCAATAGTACATTTCGATGCAAGTGCAAAAAAATTTTTTTTCGACGAGGTTGAAAGTTGGAGCCCGAGTGAAACGAGGGCGACAATCACCCGAGTTAAAAATAAGTTTTTACACGTGTATCGAACGACTTTTTCATAACAAGTGCCTTAAAAAAGAGAAATTAACGCACGCGGAGCGTAAAGTTTACTTTTCGCACTAGTTAGGAATATATTTTCTCCTAACTAGTGAGGAAAAACGAACTTTGCGCACGATCCGCGCGCGTCAATTTCTCTTTTTGACGCACTTTTTATGAAAAAAATCGTCCCTTACACGTGCAAAAACTTTTTTTAATTCGGGTGATTGTCGCCCTCGTTTCACTCGGGCTCCAACTTTCACCCTCGCCGAAAGTTTTCCCGCACTAATTAGGAAATGTACTATTTTCTTAGTTTTCTCGTACGCGGATCCACGTTCCGGCATACGAGTCATATACGAGTACTAACAAATATTGTGGACCATTATGTTGTCTTTGAAAATAAATCATTCATTCATTCATTAAGCTTGGTACACACTAACCTGGACCTGCATGTGGTTGGGCTGGTGCACAAGATGGCGGCCGGCGGGCGGCGCGTACACGACCGCCGTGCTCACGGACGGGTGCACCGCTTCGCTCAGCCCGATCACCACTTGCTGGCCCTGACACAAGATCACCGTTATATTGAGTTATGACCAGGGATCGGACAAATGTGCGTCATGGTTCGCAATAATATGGACATGACTCCAAATTTGATTAAATGTATAATAAAACGAATAATTTCTTGAAATTATATATTGTGCACTGTTGTGGACTTCACGAGCCCAGTAACGCTTGTAATAAGATAGATCAATAAGATTTATTGTATTTTACTAACATACTATGAGCCACGAGCTTGAAATAAACGTTTATTTAATTTTTAAATTTGATTTCGAAGCTTTAAGGTGACTATTTAAAAAGGTTTTCGTAGTTACCGGTGTCAAATATATAATTTTCTGAAAATGATTAAACGATTAATTATTCAATCAACTTAGGAATCATGTCCATATTATTGCGAACGGTGACGCACATTTTTCCGATCTCTGGTTATGATATGAAATTAGCGTTTTTGGCCAAAGGACAGTTAATCCCTAATTTTATTACACATATAAAGAGTAACTTGCATATACCCGAGAAAATTGACTGGTGGTTACTAAGACCGAGTGACCGAGCTGACCTGTACCGACAGGCATCAGCTGTGAAATTGAGTATGTGGAGTGGGTTCGATTTCCACCTTGGATGTTGGTAGGCTTGGTCTATTTTTCTTTGGTATGACATCGAATATTTATGAGTAATTTAGATGTATTTTTGTATGTTAATTTTTGGACTCTAGGAATTTTCTTAGGGGAGGTTTGGGCCATTTAAGGCTTAACCCTTAAATGCATAGTGATGTATATATGCATCATCTATTCTCGACTCTATTGACAACCCGTCAGAATTCAAATTTGAATAAATCTTTGTCAAGGTCATGCATTTAAGGGTTAAGTTAGAAAAAGTATTTATACTGGATGTTTTTCTAAGGTTGCCTGAATTTGCTGATAATAAAGTACTTAGGGCTCATGCATAAATCATGTGATGTTTTTTTTGGCTCCTTTTTGACCCCCCCCTCCCCCATGGTGATGTTTCGTGAGTTTCTTGGCTAGACCCCCCCCCCCCCCCTAGCAGTCTCACGTGTATTTTTTTCATTCAACTTTTCACGTTCGCTAGCCGAAATTGACAATATTTCTTAGTTTGTTCATCGTAAAAAAATACACGTGAGGTCTCCTTGTACCCCCCCCTCCCCTAACGTGATCTTTCGTGATGTTTTCTTGGACCCCCTCCCCCCCTATAGGACCTCGCGTGATTTATGCACAAGCCCTTATACACATATAGAAACCTTACTATTTACAGACGGACAACGAAATCTTATGGTTCTAGTTTTTCATTTCAAACTACTATGAAATACGATAGTTTGTTTTATGACCGAATCAACTTTTTTCTGTCTGTTATTGCCATGGCTACCGCCTGAGTCACGCTGGTTTTATGCAAAAATAATATGCTAATTAAATGATGGAAACATGTGTGTAGTCCATGTTTGTAGATAGCCCAATAAAGAAAGGGCTTATTAACACCAGAAAAATGAATGTTTGCATAGTAAACTATAGTAGCATAATTTTGAATAAAACACGCGTGACTTAGTGAACCGTAACTATGGCAATAATAGGCCGAAAAAATTTGATTCACCCTTGTATAATACATATAGTTGCAGATTTCTGAGAATGAACTTTTGACGGTTATAGATTGATCCTTATTAATATGAGGGTAAGACTCACCATTTTTTCGATAGTCTTAACGACATACATATAAGGCTCATTTTCAAGCTGTCAAAAGTTCATTCTTAGAAATCGGCAACTACACAAACAGTAATTTTCAAACGGTTTACATTTACATCCCCATAAGCTAGGTCTTTAGGCGGCTAGAGGATAAGGGTGCGGCTCCCCTGAGGCGGAGAGGCCAATGAGACCGCATGACAGTGTTTCGAATTATAATTTGAAGAATGTAATTGGTCAATTTTGCACATCTCCGCTCCTCTCCGCCTCAGTGTAGCCGCACCCTAAACCTACAAAAATTACCTGCGCCTCCTTCTTAGGTTCCGGATGCTGCTGCCCCTCTCTATTCTTAAGCATGTCCAGATATATCTGCGGCTGCGGCGCGGGCGCGTACATGAGGCCCGTGTGGTGCGTGTGTGGCGTGTGCGGCGTGTGCGGCGTGTGTGCGTGATGCGCGTACAGTAATGGAGGCGGCCGTTCGCCGACTACCACTCCTGAGGTTGGCATTGCGTAGTACGCGCCTGATGTCACTGAACCGGAGTTGCCTCCGTACTGCGACGGTTCTGGAATGGGGCAGCAATTTTGACAGGTGTAGGCGATATCGGAAAATTGTGAGAGAGCCTATCATTGTATTTTTTTGGACATCTTTTATTGGCTTAGTTTACTGTACACTCAGTTTTTGTAAATTTCTTATGTACAGCTGTTGATGCCCCAAATAAATAAATAAATAAGAACAAATATTTGATATTTTTCTTCAACTAATACTTTGGAGATAAGATTATACCTTGATTTATGTTCAATAAAATATCGTCGGCTGACAAGCGAAACTCACTATAAAACTGTCACTAATCTTAGCAACCTCTTATGACAGTATTAAATCAGAACTGAGATAGGAGCTATATTTCAAGTAGCTATTTGTTACTTAGTGAGTTTTGCTTGTCAACCGACGATATATTTATGGTTATTATAATTAAAAACTGAGTTTTTATAACTATATTTACACTTGGAATCCCAAATGAATCCCCAGTAGAAATATGAATAATAAAATCTTATTTAATACGTACTTCATGGGACTGAAATTAAATTAAGATCAGTTGTTGCTATTATATGCGAAATAGTTCATCACAGCCACTAAATTTGGTCTTGATTTGATAGGTTAGTCTGTTATTTTTGTCAAACAAAGCGAAAGGTATTTAGTACATACTGATTTGTTCTTAGAAAGGAAAAAAAATATCTACATAACATTCACATCAATAAGCCAGCACATGGAAAACATAAAAAAAACGAAAATGGTGATTATTTCCATAGAGATGTAAATAAAGGAGGAGCTATTGAGGACATGCTATTAGTCGCACGATTGTAAATGATGTATAGAATACCTCAACATTATAAGGCTGATTTCTGACTTTGCTGCATTTGTCCTAATATTTGTATTGCATCACTTTTGTAATGAACAAAAGCAACGTAGCCATATTCGAACAAACACAAAAGTTCAGTGAGTTATCTATATTCTTAGGAATATTGTTAAGCAGAACAGACGTACAGAAGGTATCAGTTTGATATAGGAATCACAGTGACCAGAATTAAGAAAAATAGTACAAAAATGAGTATCCGAAATGAATGACTCGGTAGAAGAGACAATCGAATGAAGACGCCATAACCAGTTAACGTGGTGAAGGTAAAACAAAATGGAGAAAAAAATGAAATGAGGAAAGGAAAAATAAATGAATCGGAGCAAGCGGTGTGGCGACTACTATTACACTCACTGTTCCATAATACGGCGCGCATTTGCCGGCCCATACGTCCGTCTTCTACTTCTGTAAAAGATTAGCACACGAATATTGTCGTAATTATTGTATATTTACCGATGTAAAACAAAATGACTATACAAAATTAAAGTACTCCCATTTGTATCACATTTTTGACTCCTTTTAAATACATAAAGGAAATCTACAAAAATAGAACAAAGTGCAGCCAAATTTTATAGCATAGCACACTATGAAATGATTACTATATATGTACATGTATATATTTTAGTTATTATGGTGTGCACTAAAGAGTAATATACTGTATTGTATCTTTCTTCTTTTTAAATAATTAATATAGGAAATAAATTATTTTACCCATAAAAAGACACTCTTTGAAGTTATATATATTTTTTGTTATTTAAACAATTATTTTATTATCTTAGTGTCTGTTACATCATATTTCAAGTCTCAGTCAGTTTTTAAGTAATTTAAGACATGGAAGTCCTTAGCGAATATAAAGTACGTTAGTCCAGACACAAATGAATGAATCATTAAACTTACTGTGATCAGAATAAACTGGCTGATGTTTCATGGGAGGCTGGTGGAGGCGTTGGGAGTAAAGTGCGTATGTTGGAGACGGGCTGCGGGCTCGCTTTGTCCCAGCTTGTATGGGTCCTCGGACTATAGTTTGCTGTTGGAAATTGTACGTCAATACTTAGTATTATGTAAATAAGTTCATACATTTAGATTGCTTGCTAAGTGTTCGCTTTGTAACAAATCAGGCAATGTACTTTTATTAAATGTGCCAATTGGTATGTTTGTGAATTGTTGGTGCTTGGTAATGTTCACCAAAACTGCATGAACTAGGTTGTCTTCCCAATAGCTTACCAAAGGAAATAAATAAAATAAATAAACATGTATCATCATCAGCCTATGATAGTCCACTGCTGGACCTACGTCCAGCCACTAAGACGCCTCTCCTATTAACTATGTGTATAGACGCATTAGGAGGTAAATGCCCATAAACGCCACACTGGGCAAGTGGATTGGCGATTGCAGTAATGTGTCCACTATGATGACGCTGCTGCCCATTTACAACACCCGCAGGAGGAGTTGGGGTGGTAACAAATGTATTCTTTCTGCCGTCACCGCATGGCCTAAATAAACATGTATAATTAGATATCAATAATAGTACCTTGTTCAGCATGTGAGAACTGAGAGGTGGGGGCCTCCCTTGTGATTGTATTGGTTCCCCTTGCCCTGTAGATGTAGACATAGGGAACATTGGAATCTGTATGTTGCCCATTGGCATCTTCATAGGCTGATTTTCACTGTAAAAAAAATGCATACTATTAACCACAATGTAAATAAACATACCTTTATGCAAGGAATAAATTAAAAGTTATTCACTGCCTGCCGAAAGAAAATAATGCAGATATTTACAAACTCAAAAGCATTCTAAACTGCCGGGTTGTCGTAGAACCTCCAAGACCTGTTACCGAGATACCTCAATGCTCAAACTGTCAATGCTATGGTCACACTAAAAAATATTGTCATCGCAAACCAAAGTGTATAAAATGTGCCGGTGATCATGAATCAGCGAAATGCCCAAACAAATTAGGAAACAACGTTAAGTGTACCTTATGTGAAGGAAGACACCTGGCAAACTACAAGGGCTGTATAATATAAGCAAATATAAGCAAACCCTAAAACTAGATGAAGATGATGTCCCCAAATCAAACGAGATCCCGGCACAGATTTACACCAGCCAGCCCAGCCAAGCAGGGATTTCTTATGCAGAAGTAACTAAAACCAGCTCGAAACCTAAGCCCAAATTAAATTACGATTGTCCCCAGATGGAATCCGGCCAAAGTCCAAACAATGACATAAAACAACTAACTGAGATGTTCAAACAAATCATGAATCAATTATGCACAATGACAAATCTATTGACAAACCTAATGACCCTTATGTGTAAAAATTCACAGAAATAAAAATTGCACTATGGAATGCCAACGGGCTGACAAAACACTCATTGGAATGGAACATCAGCTGGTGGAGATGGAGGCATACCGTCCACTGCATTCTGCTTGCAAATATTGCTCCGGGCAACCACATAACAATTTAAGTATTTTTGATGAATTCAATAGTTCTAAGGTAGACATGTTGCATGACAGTTTAGTAAGCCCCCCAGAAATTGATATAATAGATTTGACAGAGTCTATTCACAAAGACAGCAATATCGTTATACTGAAGAAATCAAAAAGGATAAAAAGATACTTAAAACTGAAAAGATTTATTAAGAAATCCAATTTGTTATTAAAATGTCATAAACTTTTATTTAAAACAATTCAGGGCACGTCAAACAGTGTGGACTTAAGTGTCGAACTTTTAAATTGTCAGAACCAGCTGGACCGCACAGTGGAGGAGTTGAATAATCGGTCCACAGAAATGAAAATATTAGAAGACAAGTTGAGAGATCTCAATAATAAACATGAACTTTCTACTAAAACATTACAGGAATACATAGCTTTCATGTCTAATGTTCTAGAACCTGGGAGCGGGATTCCTCTTCGATTGGACTCGCCGCAGCCACCGACTCGCCCGTCGTCGGTGTCGCCCGCAGCTCGCCCGCCCACACCGGGCCTCTCCACGCCGCGCCTGCCCGTGCCGGGCGTCCCTACACCACGCCTGCTCGAGCCAGGCGTCCCTACACCACGCCTGCTCGTGCCGGGCGTCTCCACGCCACGCCTGCCCGTGCCGGGCGTCTTCACGCCGCGCCAGCCCGTGGTCGGCCTCTCCACACCTTGCCAGCCGACGCCGGCTCGCCGCGCGCTGCGGCTCCCCTTGCCGCGGCCACCTGTGCCCTCGCCCCGCACGCTGGGGCCGGCGCCCCGGGCCGCCGCGCCCGCTCCGGCGCCCTCGCCCCCTCGCCTGCCCCGGCGGCCTCCAGCCCGGTGCGCCCCCGCCGCGCCGCCCCCCGGCCCACAGCCCTCCACCCCGGCGCGTCCCGGCCCACAGCCCCGCACGGTCGTCTACTCCGATGACATCGGGGCCGGCCTCGGAGCGTTGCTGAGCGGCTCTCTCCGGCAGAAGGTCACCAATGTGTGTATGCGCGGCGCCTCCGTCGAGAGTATCGCGGACCGTATGGCGAAGGATACGTTCGGTAGGGAATAGTGTAGGCGTGAGGAAATCGCACCTGGGAGCGCTCGTTCGAACCCTGTCGGATATTGAGCGACGTGGAATTTGTAAAATTATTCTGTGCGCCTTTCCTTACGCGAGTAATGCTTCGTATGGGCACAACATTAGAGTGTCCGAATTAAATTCCACGTTGTACAATGTGACATGTTACAACTGTAACTATCATTTCTTCGATCTGAATCGATTTTATAGAAGAAATTGTTTAATATTCGAATTGTATGATAGCCATATGTATTTATCTAAAGAATGTAAAGAGACAACAGCCGACCTACTCGCGTACAACATCGAGCCGCCGGCGGCCGGCGGCGGCGCGCGCGCCGTACATTTAAACTGACAGCCGAGACAGCGGAGAAGCCCCGGCGGATGATGCTGGTCCATCAAAATATACAGGGCTTCTCCAGCAAGGAATTAGAAGTGGGTCTTTTCTTAGAGTCTTTAGATGGAGACGTTATGTGTGTGACGGAACACTGGCTCGATGAATGCCAAATGCCTTTATTTAATTTTCATAATTACGAGATAGTTAGCTCGTTCAGTAGAAAGTCGGCCGTTCATGGGGGCTCGTTGATTGTATTGAAAACTAATTGTAAATGTAAGGAGAGAAAGGACATAGTCAAGCTTTCTATTGAGCGAACTATCGAAATAGCTTGTGTGGAAATGGAGAATCACATTATATTGTGTGTCTATAGACCACCTTCTTCAGATTTTACCGTGTTTGAGTCTACGATGGAAGATGTATTGAGACGAGTGTTTGTTAGCAGTAAGAAAATAATTGTTTGTGGCGATTTTAATGTAAATTTATTAGATCTCACGCATGCACACACAGTAAGAATATCAAACTTATTTCAGTCGTTTGACTTATCTCCGCTGTTTAATGAGCCCACGAGGATAACCGCCAGCACTGCGACATGTTTGGACAATATATTCTGTAATGTTGAAGCTACGGAGAAATCGATCATTAGCTGCTTTAACTCGGATCACTGTGGTCAAAAAGCCTACTTCGAAGTCAATATTGTGAAACAACAGCAAGTAATTACATATAGGCCCATCACTGTAACTCGGATGGAAAGGTTTAGAGAAGATGTTAATTCCAGGGTACAGGCACTCATTCCCGATACGAAAGATCCTAATGCACTGTACAAGGAGCTTTCGAATGTCATACAAACTGTACACAAAAATATTTTCAAGCTCAAAACATTGAAGCAAGACTCAGTAAAAACAAGGTTTGGCGATTGGGCTACTGTTGGCATCCATAAAAGCAGGAATAGAATGTATGAGCTTTATGAAATGAGAAATTATAACCATGATGGGAAATTCTTGGAATACGTAAGGAATTATTCCAAAGTGTTTAAGAAAGTTTGCGCCGCTGCCAAGTCTGCCTATATAAGTAACAAAGTCAAGTCGGCAGACAACACTGTAAAAGCGACCTGGAATGTGATACGCTCTGAAACTGGAAAGACAAAACCCCGTGACGGCCAATACAAACTGAGAGTGGATGACCAAATCTTGACTGCGGACTTGGACGTTGCTGGCACCTTTCAACACTTCTTCATCAACATAGCCAAAGATACTACTGAAAACTTGAATTCGTCTGTGACTAAGGCTGGCTCATTCTTGGATATGAACAATATCAAACCATGGAACAAAGATTTTCACTTTCAGTATACAGACCCAAATGAGATCATCAAAATGTTCAAGTCCTTGAAATTGAAGAACTCCGAAGACCTTTGGGGAATCTCTGTGAAAGTCATGCAATCTGTTATCGATGTTATTGCACCGTACTTAGCAAATGTGTTTAATGCTTGTGTAAGAGAATGTGTGTTTCCCGATCTAATGAAGTACAGCAAAGTGATTCCTCTATTTAAATCAGGAAACAAATATGACCTTGGAAACTTTAGACCTATATCCATACTTCCTGTTCTGAGTAAAGTGTTTGAGAAAATCATATTGAACCAACTGGTTCAACATTTCAACAGGAATGAACTGCTTCAGAATCAGCAATTTGGGTTTACAAGAGGTCGTTCAACTACAGACGCCGCCTCAGTACTAATCAAGCATATTTACGACGCCTGGGAAAATTCGCAAGATGCTATTGGTGTCTTCTGCGACCTCTCCAAAGCATTCGATTGCGTGGATCATGATACACTATTACACAAGCTAAAATACTATGGATTGTCAGTGGAAGCTCTCCACCTTGTCTGTTCTTACTTAAATTTAAGAACCCAGAAAGTGGTTGTAAATGGAACTGAGTCTTGTGGCAAGACTGTAAAGCTTGGAGTACCTCAGGGTTCTATTCTGGGGCCTTTCCTCTTCCTGGTGTACATAAATGACTTGCCGAACCTTGTAAAAGATAAATGTGACATAGTTCTGTTTGCTGATGATACATCGTTAATTTTCAAAGTTGACAGAAAACAAATTGACTACAGACAAGTCAATGAAACTTTGAAAGAGGTATCAGAGTGGTTCACAGCAAATAATTTACTTCTTAATGCGAAGAAGACCAAATGTGTAAGATTCTCGCTTCCAAATGTAAGAAAGTCTGAAACTATTATCACGTTAAATGGTGAGAAGCTAGACCTTGTTGATAATGCACTTTTTCTGGGCCTTACCTTGGACAGCAATCTGCAATGGGCTCCTCACATATCTACCCTGGCAAAAAGGCTGAGCTCTGCCGCGTATGCAGTTAGAAGAATCCGACAGTTCACTGACGTGGAGACAGCTCGCCTAGTTTACTTTAGTTACTTTCACAGTATTATGTCTTATGGCATACTGGTTTGGGGCAAAGCAGCAGATTTGGACACCATCTTCATTCTTCAGAAGAGAGCTATTCGATCGATTTACAATATGAGCTCTCGCGACTCACTGAGAGAACGATTTAAGGAAATAGATATTCTCACAGTAGCTTCACAATACATACTGGATGTGATAATGTACACACATAAGAATATTAAATCCTTTAAAAAGCTTTCTGACATTCACAGCCGCAACACACGGAACAAGCATAAGTTATTGGTTACCAAGTTTCGTCTACAGAAAGTAAAAAAGTCGTTTGTTGGAAACTGTGTTACCTTTTTCAACAAAGTACCCTTAGAGGCATGGGAACTGCCCTATAATTCATTCAAAATGTACATCAAAAATGGTCTTCTCAAAAAGGGTTATTATAAAGTTGACGATTACTTGAATGACGAGGAACCATGGCCGTGTCTTCAGTCTCAAGAGCTGTCTTAGATTTACATGACATTGACTTGAATACATATTAGTTATGTATTTTGTAGACTTAGTTTATAAGACTGTTAGCTTAACAGCCTCTTTATTATTATTATTATTATATTTTTTTTTTTGACGTTTGGAGAGCCTTTACACCTCCAAAATTATTAATTTCATTTATTATTCTTAGCATTTAATTTCTTTGACCATGGAGACCTTTTACATCTCCACACTTAATATTTATTTCACCATGGAGCCCATTTATCTCCTTATACCTATAGCAAAATTTTGACTTATTGGATACATAATAATTATGTATTCTGTAGCACTAGTTCACAAGACTTTTAGTTTAACTGTCTTCTGACATGAAACATTTGTTTCATATACCTTTTTATTTACTTTTTATTGACATTTGGAGATTCTTTACACCTCCAAATCATTATTATTATTATTTATTAACTGACATTGGGGGACACTTTACATCTCCAAAATTATGTATTATTGACATTAGAGAATAAACATCTCTAGTTTAATTTAATATTAGAGTTTATTTTACTGTGATGTCATATTTAAATAGGTATTGGCTGTTGTCTTTTAAATAATAAGAATAGTTGCTTTGTGATTGTCACTAAATTGTTAATTTTCTATTTTATTATTATTGTTAAAATCATGACGATTAGAGACCTTTTACATCTCTAAATCTTAATATCTCTTTATTCTGACAACTAGAGGACCTTTACATCTCTAGTAGTATTAGATATAGATACTTAATAATGTTGCGAACTTGTACAATAATAATTATTTTTGTTTAATATTATGGTCCTTTATTTATTTCTGTCTTTATAAAAATGTCGATAATAATCTTTTTTTTTTTTTATGTAATACATTCTTTAATGCATGTTATTTTAATAAGATGTATTATTATACTGTTTTGAAAAAATAAGTCGACCTGAGTTTCTTACTGGTTCTTCTCAGGAACGGCGTAGGGTTTGAACCAGTAGTAGATTTTTTTCTCTCATGTCAGACGATTCGAAAGTGCTTATTAATAAGCTTACTTGAATAAAGAATAGTTTGACTTTGACTTTGACATTAGAAGTAAAACATTTTCTCGACACACATGATATTGATATAATGTTAATATCGGAAACACATTTTACGGCCAGAAGTTATCTCAATATTCCCAAATACAAACTGTATCATACCATGCACCCAGATGGCAAAGCTCATGTTGGCTCTGCAATAATAATAAAATATCACAGAAGACTCTAAAGGGGAGATCAATATAACAGCATTGTACATACCACCAAAGCATAATATGAAAAAGGATGACTTTTGTTCATTTTTCTCCACACTCGGCCATCGATTTATAGCTGGAGGAGATTATAATGCTAACCACACCAGGTGGGGCTCTAGACTGATTACACCCAAGGGACGAGAGCTCTTAAAATCAATCGACACTCTACAACTAGGTGTGGCATCAACTGGTGAACCCGCCTACTGGCCCACGGACTTAAACAAAAAACCGGATTTAATAGACTTCCTTGTGACTAAAGGATTACACCAGTCAACATTAAAATGCAAATCGAGCTTGGATCTCTCATCAGACCATTCACCCATATTAGTTGACGTAAGCTGTAAATTTTCGTCAATTCCGAAAATGTGTAAATTGCACAGTAAAAATACAAACTGGCCATACTTTCAGGAATTGATTGAGAAGTCACTCGACTGCAAAATACCTCTCAAGTCTGACGATAACGTCATCCAAGCCGTCGAATTGTTCAACACTGCTGTTCAACAAGCAGTCTGGACTGCTACTCCTACCACTAAGGATAAGAATCGAGAAATCTTCGTATACCCCAGGTATATCTCTGAACTACTGAAACAAAAACGCCGGGCTAGAAAATTGTGGCAACAATCTAAGTATTCAGGACACAAAAAAGAGCTTAATTACCTCACTTCTAAACTCAAGGAAGCTCTCGCAACGCACAGAAATAGGGAAACTGAAACTTATCTCAAAAATCTAGACGCAACCAAAGCAACTGATTACTCACTTTGGAAGGCTACAAAAAAGCTCAAAAGACCAATCGTCCATCAACCTCCAATCAGAAAACTGGACGGCAGCTGGGCTAAAAGCGATCATGATAAAGCAGAGGCATTTGCAATTCACTTATCTTCAGTTTTTACGCCAAATAATGATCTTGAATCAATGAAGATGCAAGAAATAATAGACATATTAAACCAGCCCCACCAACTAGATCCTCCCATTCATAAATTCACACACGGAGAAGTTAAATCATGTATACAAAACCTAAACCTACATAAGGCCCCAGGATACGACCTCATTACTGCTAAAATCCTCAGGGAATTGCCGCACATTGGAATAAAATTTCTAACCCAAATCTACAATGCCGTACTCTGGAAAAACTTCGTACCTCCACAATGGAAAGTAGCAAAAATTATATTGATTCCGAAACCTGGTAAAGAACCTACTGAAGTAAAATCATACCGCCCAATTAGTCTGCTACCGATACCGGCGAAACTAATGGAAAAATTATTTATGAAGCGTATTATGCCTGAAGTTGCAAAGTGCAAATTGATCCCGCATCACCAATTCGGTTTCAGAGAAGGACATGGTACTGTGGTACAGGTCCACAGACTAGTGGAACAAATAAACTATGCGTTCGAACATAAACTATATGTATCTGCGGCATTTCTAGACATATCCCAGGTTTTCGACAGAGTTTGGCATGAAGGACTTCTTTATAAAATACTTAGAAACTTACCAATCAATTATTTTAGAATTATGACTTCGTACCTCAACAATCGACACTTCTATGTGAGTCATGGCAATGGTGAGACAAATCTACATGATATAAAAGCCGGAGTACCGCAGGGAAGTGTTATGGGCCCATTACTTTACCTTATATATACCTCTGATCTTCCAACCCCTGAAAATGTCCTGACCGGAACTTTCGCCGATGACACTGCTGTGCTCGCGGTAGCCAATACTCCCACAGGTGCATCAGATAAACTACAAGATAGTCTCAATGAAATATCGAGTTGGCTTAGAGACTGGAAAATTAAGGCAAATGAGACAAAGTCCGTTCAAGTAACATTTACGCTTAGACGAGAAACGTGCCCCGAAGTAAAACTTAACAACATAGTTATTCCGCAATCAGACCATGTGCGTTATTTGGGGATTTACATGGACAGGAGGCTAACATGGACGAAACACATCTTCACTAAACGCAAAGCCCTAGGCCAACAATTGCGTAAAATGTATTGGCTCTTGGAACGCAAGTCACAACTTAGTTTGAACAATAAATTGTTACTATACAAGTGCATACTCAAACCTATATGGACATATGGCATCCAGCTGTGGGGAACAGCTTCAAAATCCAATTTGGGAATACTACAACGATTTCAATCAAAAATACTACGTATCATCACTAATGCACCTTGGTATATCAAGAACAATCGCTTACACCAAGATCTAAATATCAAAACTATAGACCAAGAAGTGGCAGATACTTTAACCAAATATCGTAACCGAATGGAGTCTCACCCAAACATGTTAGCAAGAAATCTGATGAAAGATTTACCCAATACAACTTTTAAAAGGCTGAAAAGAAGAGCACCTCAAGATCTTTTAAAGTAGATTTGGGATTTTAAATAACTGATGGGCATATCATAGGATATCGCACCATGCACGCCTTTTTATACATACTTAACCTCCAGCTAAATGTCAAAGATAGACAGATTGCAGGAATAATTAAATACAAAAAAAAAAAAAATTCACAGCCTCTCAATTTACAGGAGTTAAAACAAATAGATAAATGGTGATTCCATACTCACTTGGACTCCTTCTGTTGCTGTCTTTTTCTGATCTCATCCTCATTAAGCACCTTTTTTAATTGCATAAATAACTGTTGCTTTTCTTTTTCCAACTGTTTCAGTTTTTGTTCCAGTCCTTCAATCTGTTCTTTAGTTTCCTCTGAAATATGTTAACCAGAGAATTAGCAAATGTTTAGAAATATAGGTTGTGTTGTGTCACTCATGAAGATGCGTGACACAACACAACCGAGAATGATCTGTATTAGTATACTACAACACAACATACATATTAGTGGAAGCATACAACATAAATTGTGGTGAGGATTTTACATGAGTAATTTAGAAAGGCCTCATCTAGACAAAAACTTACAAGGACAGCTTCTGATTTATACCTATTTTATGCAATTTCTAAGTTATTCTACTTGAAAAACTGTTATGATTATACCGTTGGGGATAGTACAATACTGTGTAACTAATTAATTCAATTAGAGTCAATTTGAGTGTCAATTGTTTGATATTTGAACTCTATCTGCTTTGGTAGTTTTGCAGTAATGCACTATCCCTGACGATATATGAATTTGTAATCTATATTTCATCCTCACCTAATGTCATAACATCTTGTCGTTCTCTTGCTTCTCTCTCTTTTCTCAATCTCTCCTCTTCCACTTCTGCTTCATATTCTGAAACATGATTAATTATAAAAAGTATTTCACCAATATTCAGGGATGTGCCATAGCATCCCTAGATTGTCCAGTTTTATTTGATGAGCAATATGGTTGTACCTAAGAATATTACCCAAATAGAATTCACAGTCCGACCCTTAGCCGAAAAAAATAAAATAAATAAACATTGTCAACCCATTGTATCATTTTATGTTACCTATTAGCCTATTACAAGTTACAAGTACAGTATATTTCGGTGGTTTGACAGATTAAATTATAGTTGCGAAGAAAATGAATTTTATCTACGTTCTTCTAGCAATCACTGTGGAGGAATAGGCAGGTACTACGTTATTTTAATGAAAAAGTACTTAGTATAAGCGGAGAAACTTAGTATACTGGTAATAAAATTTGTCTGAGATACCGTTACAGCAGAGTATATTATTTAAATGAGCGGAATAGCAACAGATCTCTTATCATATTCATATTATCAACATAAACAAACATCACAGAATTCACGGGATATGCAGTAAAATTATAATCAGAATACTAACCTTGCTTCTTCCGTTGCCGTTCACGAGTGATATACCATTTGAGAGCATTCCACATTCGCTGATCGGGATCATTCTGTTCCTCATTAGTCGTGGATGTAACTGCAGGCATTTTGCTTACTGTGTTTGAACTGCTTGTAGCTTCCACTGATCAAGAGAAAATATAATGAACAAATCAATTTCGCGACAGTTTACGAGATAGCAAACATTTACAGTAAACTTATATATAATAAGAATACAAAATCGAAACTTCTTTACTTTACTTGCGCAACTGCAGTAGCTGCAGTTTATTTTTTTTTCCAATGTGTAGTCGTCAATCTTGCTGCTTATTTTTTAATTCGGCACAGATACAATACAATACCATGTCAACTATGATGATGTCCGCAACGACCATAGACTACAAAACTCTTTAAGAGTCCTTTACACGACCGGACTACCTACTATTTTGCTAAAACTTTCTTTGTATTTTGCTATTACCAAAGATCAAAGATATTGTAAGATGAAAGATAATTATAAAATCTGTCTCTCATTTCTATAATTTCAATTACACAAGGCTTTGTTTGAGGAACCGAGAAAGTCCTCGCGTTAAGCCTTGGTTAAGCCCAAAGGTATCACTACATACATTCGCATATTTCTGAACGAAACTAATATGTCATGTGTCAAAACGTTTCTCTTTTCCCCTGCTTCACCGCCTTCACCCCCTCATATCCAGACTTTCCAGTGTAATGATTAGTGATAATAGTAATGTAGTGAGATGATAACTAAAAACGATTAATATTTACTACATATTCTTATCATAGAATAAACCTATCTTTATCTTCCTATTAAATTTAACCACTAGGCGTGGTTGAAAATTAAAAGAAATGGAGGAGCCTTCAGGAGCGAAGAAGAAACTCAAAACAGTAAGATATTTTTTGCATTAATCTGTACAACACATAAGTTTTATTGTGTAATATAGTTGCCGGAGACATATTCTTTCGAACAACTGTATTTTCGACATTACATACATTCTTTAAAACCACCCAAAACAGGATTTAGATGAAGGTCCACGTATTCAATATAGTCTTGTTCAAACCGCCCAAAAACCTAATAATGGATTATTACTGTGACATTAGTGTCCGATATTATATATTAAAAGTCGCAGCTGACTAAAAAAGGCAATATTTGGTTTTGTGCACTGCACCATGCCTACCACAAAATAGCCTTGACAAGTTAATTGTTACCTAGTGCATTTTGATTCTACTTAGGTATAGCTAAATTTTATTACGATTCCTTCTTTGATAAAATTGTAATACATTTTTGCATCCAATTGTCTAGTAGCACTGACTTTATTACTTTTTTATAGTGTTTTTTTATTGACTCTCTCAATATTGATGTTATTGATTATGCACCTATGTGATTGATTTTTGCAAATGAACAAACAGTATTACAAATAACTGCAACAAAATGTGACCTCTGGTTAATGTCCATGCAGTAGAATGCAGTGAATAAATTTATTAAAACTCAATTTATTATAATATCATGCAGCTAAAGTCTTAGATCTTTAATAACATTCTACAAGTATTGACAATAAACTGAGGTTTAAATGTAATAGTGATTAGTGTAATAGTTGCATGATAAAATATTAATTCTCATGTAAGTGAATATGTTCTGTATTCTTATGGGAAAATAAAGATCTTTAAACCTAAAAGGCGAAAAATCAAACACATTATTGCATTACAAAAGTATTGACATCCCATCATTGCAATAATCCAAGCTATCAGTGAATATAATTACATAGGGGTTGAATATTAATATTAAAAACCTCAATGTAATTACATTCAATGGTTGAATATTAATATTCAACCCCTATGAGAGTGCCATCATCAGGCATATCTCATTGCTGAGATAACAGGGTCTATCTATTATCAGTATGGATAGAAATCTGGAAAACATTATTGGAATGCCTTATTACTATTAGCCAGAATTATTGCAAACCTAGGTATTTAATAAATATAATATATACATTAACACTTTCATTGCCCGCGAGTGATACACGCTATGCTTGTAGCTGATCCTGTGATTTTTCGGCTTTATAGGGAATACGGACTCTGTGGGAGACAGAAAACTCCCCTCGGGAGTACCCGGCACTCAATGTGTTAATAATTTAAGATAAAGATTTCAAAAATCATTAATTATTAATAATTGTTACATATTATGTTTCAATAGAGATTTTATGATAAAAGATATTTTAAAATCATTCATCTTTCCACTGCTATCTAATTTTGGTACATTTTTTAAGTTCCATCCATCATTGTCTCTCTTTCTCGATGTTTCTACTTTTATCACCATAAGAGATGTTGGTAAGCATGGTGTATAATCACGAAAATAGGAGTATTTCAACCTAACCACATGGCACCAAAGATTTTTTTACCTGTCTTTGATGTTGATCCCTTGTAAAATTATGCAATATCATGAATATCAGGAATATCATGCATGACACAAAATTTGAGACCTTTAGTTTCTTTAAAGGACTTCAATAATAATGTATAGGTACAGTCAGTTAATGTCAAGGCCATAAAGTCGTGTAAATATATTTTTGGCTTCTAAACCGTAATGAAATCTTTGACGTCGACTGTACCGTACCAATCAATTCATAGTGGTTGACCTCAAAAGTTAATTGTTTCAGACAAAATATAGCAACTTCCTGGGTTGATATGTATAGTGTATACATTAATGTTCTTACCTTTATTTTGTTTTCTAGTATGTGGACCTTATAGGTAAATATTCCCGTACCAGACACTTCTGTATAAATATTTGTTTAAGAAACATGTTTTAGGTCTTCTGTTATCGCCAGTGGCGCGAGGTGTTGGTATCTAGTTATCTACAACTGAAAGCTGATGAGCCATAAGATTCATAGATAAACATAGGTAAATTTTATGAATCATCTGATTGCTTAGATTCGTTGTACTTAAGAACACTGTTTAGATAGCAGTGAAAAGGCTAGGGTCTACAAAAGTGGCCAGTCAAGGAGGTAACCTAACAATCCAAAAAGTGAGTGACAGTAGGTTGATATAAGGCAGTGGGTTTTCTGGCCAGCGACCGGTAACCGACGCGTGTCCGCTGCTGACGACGACGTTCAAATGTTTTGTTCGCGAATGTTTGAGGGTGGTTTCTCTGACACGTCTTCGGTTACCCGCTGCCGGCGACGTTTCAGAGAAACCACTCTCAAACATTCGCGAACAAAACATTCGAACGTCGTCGGCGGCGGACACGCGTCGGTCGCCGGTCGCCGGCCAGAAAGCCCACGGCCTAAGCCCCCTAGTTCCCGTAATTTTGTGCAGTTATATAGAGCAATAACTCGGGTTTGTTACCACTACTTTTTGGCTTGTAGTTGTAGCACAGGAGGTTCTCTATGAGTTATAGCCATGCCATGAGTTGGAAAGAAACGGTTACGTTTGCGTTTCTTCCATACGTAAAGCAGTTTATTTTACGCTCGCAGGGTGTATTGGAGTGAGCGTTCTGCATTAACGTTATGGAATATTTTAGGTATAGAGTGCGAAATGCTAACGTTAACGTTATTCTCCAACTCATGGTACCTACAGCTACTGGTGACTAGTGGTGGCTGTGTTACAAACGCCTACGTGTACTTTTACAAGTGTGAAACAAAGCAAGAGTCTGCAAACTGTCTTATCCACGTTGATATACGGTCTTATCCACAATGACCTTACGTACATGCAAAACAAAAATATAACATTAAGGGTCTGCACTTAGACTAAGTGCTCAACAAAGAAAAAAAAATCCTCATGAAATGTAAACCACCTTGAAGCTAAAACTACAAAGACTAAAGCTAGTTTTTAACTCGAATCCACGTATGGGTGAATGTTAAAATCATTTTTTTTCTATTTTTTCGACTGAATCCGAAACAATTGCCGCCTGTGAGTAAAATAAAATACACGAGCCATGCGCGGGCGCGTCAGTCGTACAAATAGCGGCGCGCGCGCTGCCGTTCGTACCGCGCGCTGTCAAGCCAGATCGTTGTACGCGGGAAAGTGCTGGCTAATTAGCCAATTAGCAAAATGAATCGCGAGGCAAGAAACAGAAAGGTCGCTGATACATTTGAGAAGTATAAAATTTCTGAATGGGGAACAAGAACGGTTAGTGTCATTTTAACTTTTAAATTATGAAAACAATAACCTGCATGAGTTTAATATCTCAGCAGAGTTAACGTGTATAACAAAAGTTAATCAAACAGGAATATTTCTACTTAATTAAAAACGTTTGATAACATAACATGTGAATTTGATGTGTTAATGCCAATCGTAAGAGAACATCACTTTCACTACGCTTCCTTAATAAAAAAAACTTTCTTTTCTGTTATAAACAAACTTAATTTGAGACGATAACAGTGACTATCAATACGAATGCGAATTGATATACCTATTGTATAATTTTTACAATCATTTTTTAGAGTACCTAGGTTGATGTCTAGTTATGTGTACGGTCGGCTCTAATAATATGTATACGATTTTGATCAATACCTTTGACATACGTTCCGAAATGTATACATATTATTAGACGTGACTGTACCATTTAACAGAGTTGGGTAAAAAGAATCCGATTACTCCTTCTGATTAGGTACTCTGTAATCTAGATTACAAAGTACACATACAAATGGAATTTTCAGAAGTGCCATTTAAGTATCATAATCCTAGAAGTTTTCTTATTTATTGTATTTCTGATACTGAACAATAGGTAAATAAGAAAATTTTATGAAGTAACGTTAATTATCTTACCGGCATATACCTAGCATATTTCATTATTTTTGATATCGATCGAAAACTACGTAACGTTACTGATATTTGGGTCAAAATTCTTTTCGTTGTCTTATTTTGTGTCCCTAAAAACGTGACGCAGTTGTGATTTTTGTATGAGATGATGTTTTTTTTTTCAATTTCTGATGTATGGATTAATATGAATTGATGTATGTTGCGTGAAAAGGAAATACAAGTACACCGGATTTTTTCATATACTGAGTCAAAACAGCAACTAAAAGCGTGACATAGTGGTATGAAACAAGACAACGAAAAGAATTTTGACCCATTTTCTACAATCGACTACAGTCTATTGCAATAGTACATTACGACACAAGTGCGAAAAACATGAAATTCGAAACGAGTGGCGATGTTTTAAAACATGACCGATAGGGAGTGTTTTAAATCGACACGAGTTACGAATTTCGTGTTTTGCACGTGTCTCGTACGACGTTTTTTAGGGGCGATGGCCCTCCGAAGTTTTGAACTGACGTAAAATGAAATACTTCTCGCACTAGAGCCTAAAAAGGCACCATCTGTACTAAAAAAAATATTGCAGTTAAGGGCTTTAATGAAAACGAAACAAAAACACAATTTTGTATTACGATGTTACCCATATAGTTTGTACGAGTATGATTTAGTTAAGTATTTCACTTCACATATAATGGTAACTGATTTAAGTTAAAATGAAAACTAATAACCTACATTGATATCGAAAATTTATCGATTGTGTCAATACCATTGGGAAATCAATGAAAGCCGCCATATTATCACGCAAATGATCTAACAAAATTTTGAGTAAATTAGTAATAAATAATAGTAAGTACCTTGAAATACGAGGATTCACTACAGATTTGTAGGTAATGAATCCTCATATTTCAAGTACTTACTATTATTTACACTCTGGTGTTTGCCTACCTATATCATATACCTATAGTTCCCCGTTCATTACAGTTATTGGTCATTAGGTCATTACCTTCATTCGCGATGCTTTCAACGACATTCATATTAGTTAAACCGCGATTAGTTGGTAGGTAATTACGTAATTAGTTGCCTATTATTTGTATTTTACCCTAAACTCACCCGCACATAATAAATAATAACTATAATAAGACAAAATAAAAGATATAAGAGTAGTAAACTTTAATTGTGAAATTTACTACATAAATACACAAATTTCTGAAAGATAATCGTTAATGAACCTTCGCGTATCGCAAAACACAAAAAAGTTTAAATAAAAATAATAACATGAAAGTATCCTATGCCGTCTTTTGCCTTGTTTATGTGCTAGGTATATAATAACGTACTATGTCATACTATCTTAGAGGTTCCACCGATGCCCGACACAGCTCCAATAATCGGCATTTGCTATCATTAATGATGTCATAGCAGTGAAGTTGACAGCAAGGTGTCGAAAATTAAGTCTTAATGGCAATTAAATATTGGAGTGTTTACGATACCTACCTGTCTTTACTTTTACCTTTATGTTGAGTCATTCTTAGAAGGACTATTTATTACCTACTAATTTTATAGCAGTATAGCAGCAGCATACGATATTATTTTCAAAACATATTTTTCGTCAATTCGTAGGATCGATCGATATCCTTACGATCCCTCACTTTTGGCTAAAATTATTGATGACTAGATAGAGTCCATCGTATATACATGTATGTTTCTAAGTAAGTGGAAAAATGCATTTCTCATCTTATATTAATGACTTAAAGTTGTATACCTACTACACAAATATGCGCTGAACACAAGAAAAATATATAGTTTCTTTTATGTAACTACTTCGTCATATTGTTTAGGAGATGAGGAGCAGTCAATCGGCCGCCACAACATTATTTGATTATCTCTCGGTAAATGACCTGAAATCAGAGCACACATGTTACTAAAATATAGGTACTTATGATATCTACCATTTTATTTGACAATGTTTTACTTCTTGACAATTTTTGTCATGTAAAAAATATTATCGTCCTAGAACTCTTCATAGGGTCAATATTAATATCAAGGATCGGACAAACGCCCGTCATTATGAAAACAGAACCCTGTTCCATACAGTAGAGACTTCCTTATCTTATGATGTTAACATATTTTATTTAATATGATGTTTTTGTAATAACACTAACACAAAGTCTCTATTTAGGAGATCCCAATTCTTTCTTACTTGTACAAGTTGTTCATATCATGATTGTGACCAATAAACAATTTAAGTAAAATAATTTTATTTAATATGATGTTTTGTAATAACACTTACACAAAGTCTCTATTTAGGAGATCCCAATTCTTTCGTACTTGTACAAGTTGTTCATATCATGATTGTGACCAATAAACAATTTAAGTAAAATAAATTTATTTAATATGATGTTTTGTAATAACACTAACACAAAGTCTCTATTTAGGAGATCCCAATTCTTTCTTACTTTTACAAGTTGTTCATATCATGATTGTGACCAATAAACAATTTAAGTAAAATAATTTTATTTAATATGATGTTTTGTAATAACACTAACACAAAGTCTCTATTTAGGAGATCCCAGTTCTTTCTTACTTGTACAAGTTGTTCATATCATGATTGTGACCAATAAACAATTTAAGTAAAATAATTTTATTTAATATGATGTTTTGTAATAACACTAACACAAAGTCTCTATTTAGGAGATCCCAATTCTTTCTTACTTGTACAAGTTGTTCATATCATGATTGTGACCAATAAACAATTTAAGTAAAATAATTTTATTTAATATGATGTTTTGTAATAACACTAACACAAAGTCTCTATTTAGGAGATCCCAATTCTTTCTTACTTGTACAAGTTGTTCATATCATGATTGTGACCAATAAACAATTTAAGTAAAATAATTTTATTTAATATGATGTTTTGTAATAACACTAAAACAAAGTCTCTATTTAGGAGATCCCAATTCTTTCTTACTTGTACAAGTTGTTCATATCATGATTGTGACCATTAAACAATTTAAGTAAAATAATTAATATACCTACACGATATACCTACCTACATAATCCGTTTAAATACTTTTATTCCAATAATAATTATCGCGGTAAGGTAACCGAAGAAGATATTATACACTTAATGCATCGAAATTCAATATCAAGAATTCTTAATCGTTTATGGGTCACAAATTCACAATCATGGTGCGTACAAGTAAAGTTGCGATCCTAAATACATACGTATTGTGAATTGTGATAGTGTTATTAAAAAAATATCTTATAAAATAAAATAAGTTCGTCATAAGGTGCATTCAGAACAAGCGAACATTCGCTATTCTAACCTCCCACTCTACGAAATCCGATCGTTACACAAAACGTGATTGGTTGATTTCGTAGAGCGGGGGATAGAACAGCGAATGCTCTTTTGGTCTGAACGCACCTTTAAAACAAGGAAGTCTCTACTGTAAGGAACAGGGTTGTGTTTTCAAAATGACGGGCGTTTGTTCGATCCTTGATTAATATTAATAATCACCAAATAAAAAAAAAATAAAAAAACTGATTTCAACCGTATTTCTAATATCCCATCATCACGGTTTAAAATTGGATAATTTTTTAAAATTGGTTAAAAAAAGATTTATCGAAACCGGTTGGCGTGATATTGAGGTTCCATTTGTTGTCCACATGCTTAATTAAAATTTATGATTTATATGGTTTTCTCATGGATGCAATTGTTAGAACTGGACCAAAATAAAATGGGACAAATCGGTAAGCATCAGCTTTCGAATAAAAAAAGAATCATCAAAATCGGTTGATCCAGTCGGAAGTTCTGAGGTAGGGGAGACCAGGGATGAACGTAACAATTTTCAGTTTTTGATTTTTTTTTTTGGTAGCAGTTGTCAAACTTTGCATCTTTATGTACAATAGAGACATATTTCATGTAGGTATCTTTTGGTACCAAAATAAACTTTATGCATCGAATAGTTTTTCGAAAAAATGGCTTAAAAGTGAAGGATGGAATTTATTGTAATCTAATCACCCCTAGGGCTGGTTGTAGCAGTGCATAGGGATAATTCAACCAAAGTAAATAATTATGAAATAATCAATATAATTATGTGTAATTAGTATTTTTAAATAATTAAAATTATTATACACCGTGTGTTTATTGATTTCCGTTAAATTAAAGGGAAGCTTATTTGGGTCAAAAATAGTCAATTTGTCTAAGAAACTATGTAGCACCTTAACTCTTACTGTTATTGAGTTATTCAAAAAATAAGTTTAATGACTGAACAAGTGTATTGCAACCTTTATTACATCCTAATGAAACTTATGTTGACATGTTCCGTCAGTCACCTGAGATCTTATTCTTAAGGTTATCTCACACTTGCTATTTCAATTATTATGTATGAAAACGAAAAAAAAGATTTTTTACGAATTAAATAAAAGCCGATATACTAGGCAACTTTTATTAATGTCCCAAATAACCTGTCCTATTTAACGGAAATCAATAAAAACACGGTGTATGAGACGTAATTAATTTATATGAGTGACGTGAGATCAATTAAGTTTCTATCTTATTCTAAATGGCATATAAATAAATGCTTAGGTGTAACTTAAGGAATTAAATGCTTCCTGCATTGTCCTTATTTCTGGGTGTACTACTTACTCAGCTAATCATACAATGTATATTGTATAGGTATGAATAAATAAATTAAGGTAAGTTAAATGATCTATTTCATCGAACGTTGACTAGTAAGACAACTAAGACAAAAAGGAACGTTACCTCCGTTGGCTCCATTGATGGAGTATCTTACATCTTTACGATACGAATTATTATGTGGTAAAACTAATCCAACCATATCATCAATGACGCAGCGGTAATAAAATTAGATTAACTATGTTTGAAAACACGAAAATGTAGGTACTTGTTGCAAATGCAGAGTGAAAGAAATTCCTGTTTCTGGATTTACGAATTTTATAGAACTTTTAAGTAGGTATGTCATAGCTAACGTATTTAAAACGGAACCCTTTTAAAATTTCAACATTATAGTCCTTCATCCAGTGTAGATTTATTGAACAGAACACGGTAAAGTAAAATTACACGTAGGTACCGCCTTACCTACCGTTTTAGGGTTCTACGAGTAGTTCCATTTTTTTTTACGTATGTAGGGACATATTCTGTAGTTCTAAAAATGTACAGTCATCCAGCAAATCCTTTTGTTACGTATCATATGAATAATATCTATCGAACCGTGTTACTATGACAATCCATCTGAGAGCCACTAGGGTTCTCATAATAAAATAAAAGATCACCCCTCATTGTTTATTTTCGATAAATTAGTATTAAGTCAACAGATAGGTCCTAGTATCTTATCTAATTTCATTTGATTTCTATCTGCGAGCGTCATATTCTAAGTGATATTCTTTAATTTGTTTAAATAATACGATAAGATCTTTATTTGATTGATGTTAATCTTCTTTGTGGTGTATCTTCTCAATATGTTTGGTTCTGCCGTGCTACCTACTAGTCCTACTACAGAAAGCTCATTCGTATGTAATTATAATTAAGTATTTTTTACTTGTATTTCACAGATTTTTATGAGCGTTGACCTTTTAACGTTTTTATGCTATATTTATGTTGGTGCCTATACGTCAAGGAAATTTATTTACGTACCATTTCGTACTTTGTCATAGTGACAAAACTATGAGATCCTAGCTACTTCCATATTGATTGTCACTGTGACAGTGTCCGAAATGGTACGTGAACTTTACTGTACAGTCACCATCAGATATTATCGGAGTTATTGTGCTCGAAAATATCTGACCATGCACTCCCAATGCCATGACAATAGAGGCCTACTGAGATTTGTGAGCAGCCTCAGAAAAAAGCGTGAAGAAAGAACCATCTAGCTGGATAGCAAGGCGGCGGCAACTGACAGGTTACTGCCGGTCTCCTGTTCGTTGCCGCCGCGATTTGGGCTCCACTTTTCACTTACGATCAGGTGGAGTGGAGCCACTTTGTTGAGCCATTATAAAAAAAACGTCACTCCGAGATATCTGATGGCAACTGTGCTGCCTGAAATAAAACTTTATTTGTTTGTTGTGATTCAGTATTTTTTTGTTATCATTCTTTTGCCATTACTCGTCCAATTACCTACTGGATTTTTAGGTGTCAATTAAATACCTAAAACCTACAATCAGTGTTAAAATAGTTAACCTAATACCTATCTACACTTAACGCATTCAAATGTTTTCCATGGAATCGTTAACCAAGGTTGTCAATACACAAGTGGACAAGTAAACACATTAAAACACGGAGTATACTTGCCTTATAATTGCCACTATTAGCGCATAATAACGCTATTATCTCACGTGTTATGCGGCCGGCCGGTTTTACGTAAAGCATCGACTTTCTCCGTTTCCTATTCGAAGAGTTACAGACGAGTTTGCAAGACGCATCTACCAATACGAGCCCCGATGCATATGTTCTCGTCCAGTTAGACAGTTTTTCGAGATTATCCCGTTCATCCGGGGGAAAAGGTTTAGAGACAAAACCTTCACTATTCAATAGTAGTACTAAAATAGTTTCTTTGAGTATAAAATATTTGGACTTAATAAATCAGAATAAAAAAAAAACTATTTTACGAGAGGTATTTAAAATAATAAAGTTTTTTTATTTAATAATGAAATGAGAAATAAAGTTCAGCGATTAAGAGGTGGAAATAAATATAGGTATGACTCTATACTAAACTTGACAGCAAAGTTTTCACCTCACTAAGCTCGGAAAGGCTCCCTTTATGTTATGTTGCCAAATATACTCTACTTTATCCGATAGCGTGGAAAGTGTTTTTGACACTAATCACTAATATGGAGTTGTATTTTGACGTTAATTAATGGGATGGAATGGACATGATAATTTTGAACGATGAAGTATTGAATAGCATTCATTTGGATAAGAGGTGTAATGTTTTACAACTACGATTTTTTTATAGGGTTTGAAAAAATTTGTGTTTCGTTCGTCAAAGTTGTTTTTAGTCTCTCGCCTTGAAATCCTCGCTCTACTCACGATTCTTTTTTGCTTTCGCTTACTTGGCTTTCAATACTAGTACGTACGTCAAACAATGTCCTTGCATAACAAATAATCGTTCGATGCGTGAATATTTTGCGATTATTATATTTTGAGATTATCTTGTTTTGCGATTATCATGTTTTGCGAATATGATGTTCTGCGAATATGATCTTTAGCGACGGAAGGCACTAATGTTTGTACCTAGATATTTCTCTAATACTAATAATCTAGTACCTTCTATTGACGGTGATAGCCAATACATAGCTACCTAGCAATTGCAAGCCGCAGAACGTCCTTTACCACCTATAGCCCACCTAAAGAAGACCAAAAGTTGCCTATCGGGGGAAATAACTCGTGTATAAGCAAATTTTGGCATAGTTGTAGGGAATGGTGTTTTAAACCACATACTAAAAGTACTGGTGGTTAGGGGTGGAGCTAACGGGGGGAGGGGGGTGTGAAGGTCCTTATTTTTAATTTTTCGTAAATAACTCGTAAACCGTGGCTTATAGCAAAAAACGGTCTAGTACATAAGTAATCTACATAAAATTCTCTACAAAAATGGTATACGCATGTTTCCTCTGGGATCAATACGTCATGAGATAAGAAAGCCCGAAGTTGGACACAATAAAAATAAACACATTTGTTTAAGTAGGTATGGCACATACAGAATGCTCGCGAGCATTCCAAAAGATTTCAATGCTCAATTCCTGACCATATTTAGAGTCTTTAATGTTATATAAAATTTCCTGGATTCGGCTTGGTTTCAGAGATAATCAACCTTTTTTTCGAAATAAGTTTTTCGACGTAACTCATCATAAAACTTCTTTTTGATTACAATGCTACCACAATGTGTTTTAATTTTACCACTCCTTTTGCCTGGCAATCAAAAAATGGGAATAAACTTGACGAAATAACCAGTCCCGAAAAAAAATATTAAAATAAATAATTTCAACAAATTGTTGTTGTGATACAAAGTACTGGAAATGTTAAAAAGTATGCAAAAAGTAAAAAAAAAAAAGAAAAAAAAATTTTTTTTTGTTGGTATTTGACATTAGGTCTCATAATAATTTTTGTTTGTTTTGATGTCTAGAATGCATAGTAAAAATCTTTTGACGATGATTATGAGAATATTTTAGGTTTAGAAGATAATTAGGAATTTTATTTTTACAAATAAGCATACAGGGCGCGCCCGGGCGCGAGCATTCCAAAAGATTTTAAGTATGCATTCCAGATATCAAAATAAACAAAAAATATTATGAGACCTAATGCCAAATACCACCAAAAAAAAAATTTTTTTTTCTCTTTTATGTTAGACTTTTTGAATACTTTTTGACATTTCCAGTACTTTTTATCATAACAACAATTTGTGAAAATTATTTATTTTAATATTTTTTTTAGGGACTGGTTATTTTGTCAAGTTTATTCCCATTTTTTGATTGCCAGGCAAAAGGTGTGGTAATATTAAAACACATTGTGGTAGCATTGTAATCAAAAAGAAGTTTTATGATGAGTTACGTCGAAAAACTTATTTCGAAAAAAAGGTTGATTATCTCTGAAACCAAGCCGAATCCAGGAAATTTTATATAACATTAAAGACTCTAAATATGGTCAGGAATTGAGCATTGAAATCTTTTGGAATGCTCGCGAGCATTCTGTATGTGCCATACCTACAAACAAATGTGTTTATTTTTATTGTGCCCAACTTCGGGCTTTCTTATCTCATGACGTATTGATCCCAGAGGAAACATGCGTATACCATTTTTGTAGAGAATTTTATGTAGATTACTTATGTACTAGACCGTTTTTTGCTATAAGCCACGGTTTACGAGTTATTTACGAAAAATTAAAAATAAGGACCTTTACACCCCCCCTCCCCCCGTTAGCTCCACCCCTAACCACCAGTACTTTTAGTATGTGGTTTAAAACACCACTCCCTACAACTATGCCAAAATTCGCTTATACACGAGTTTTTTCCTCTGAGTTTCCTTCGTTTGGTGTACTACTACTGAGGTTGTATCAGGGTTGTATAGATACAGTCGCCTTCAGATATATCAGAGCGGCCAAGGTGCTCACAAATATCTGAGCAGGCCTCTATTGTCATTGCCTTAGACTACATTTTAAAGTCAAAGTCAAGTCAAACTATTCGTTATTCAAGTAAGCTTATTAATAAGCATTTTCGAATCGTCTGACATTATCAAGAGAGAAAAAAAAAATCTACTACTGGTTCAAACCCTACACGGCTCCTGTGAAGAACCAGTAAGAAACTCAGCTGGACTTATTTTTTTCAAAACAGTATAATAATACATCTTATTAAAATAACATGCATTAAAAAAATATTACAAAAAAAATATTTTTAAAGACATAAAAAAAAAAGAAAAATAAAGGATCATAATAATAAACAAAAATAATTATTATTGTACAAGTTCACTATATTATTAAGCATCTTTATCTATACTACTAGAGATGTAAAGGCCTCTGATTGTTAGAACTTTCAATTCCAAACATTTTTGGGCACCGTGGGAGCTCCGATAATTCTTTTGGCGACTGTATATGAAACAAGTATCTTAAAATCAGAAGACCTACCGTGAACCACGAAGTGTTGTCTCCCTTTCACACTTACGTACGAATTCATGAGTGCGATAGAGAGAGGCAACAATGCGTTCGTGGTGCGTAGAGCCTAAGATCAAGGGCTCTTTACGTAACTAATATTGAGATCGATTGCCTTCGGACATGAACCTTTAAGTACTTGATTAGCTTCGATGCATATTTGGAACAAACTAGAAAAACCCTGATCGTAAATATCTACAATAGGCAAAAAGTATATCAAGGCCCTATTAGTAAACACGTTTTGCAGTTTATTGATTAGGGCTTTTTTTAACGGAATATTGAACAAAATATTATAAAGTTTTTCAATCTACGGCATGTTTTAACTTTATTTGCCTTATTATTTTTTCTCTGTCCAAAAATTTCCGGCCCTGTACATAAAGAATAGTCTCACATAGCCGAATATGTTCGTCAGTAGTATTAGGCGCAGTTAAACGACATAATTGGGTATTGCAATTTCACTATATGGAATTTAAATTATCAACTGCTTTTATTGTGGGTCCACGAAACCTCATTTTCCAAGGATTTTCCATCGTAAAAAAATTCAGGATTTATTCGTCATGCGCTTGACTGTACAACTTAATCCTTAAAGGTCAATTAATGTTGTTGCACATTAAAACTTGAGTTTTTATTTAAAGTTAATGCTAAACTAGGTAAGTACTTATCGATAAAAAGCCAGTTCATATGTCCGATTATGGTAACGTTCAAGGTTTTATGGAACCCTTCACTACGTCTGTCTGCCCTGACCGCTAAATTGGACTAATTGCATCCAACTTCTGATGTGCTCGAATTATGTGTTCAGTTAGGCGTGTCGTTATGATTATGAATGAGTAGGTATGATGTAGTGTATAATTCAAGCTTGTTTATAACAGATTTAAAAAGGAGGAGGTTCTGAATTCGACTGATTTTTTAATTATTTTTTGTACGTTTTCTCAATATCTCCGAGAATCGAGAACCGATATTCAACATTCTAATTAATCGAACGGGAATAATCCCGTGGTGGTCCTGTTGGCACCAAGTTGGGGTCTGATGATGGGATCTTGGAGAAATTGTTAGAAGTAGGTTTTTAATTTTTTAATTTGGTGATTATAGATATGCCAGCAATACGAGTAATAACTACAAAAAACAACGAAAGCCGCTCAGCTTTAGCCGACTGATATGATAGCGTGTGACAGGTATTTTTATGCTCTTTTTGGCAAAGATGCCATTGCCGATGACTGTACCATCAATTTAAATTGAGAGTGCATCTCTCCCGTACCAATAAACTTATTAGACAAATTTACTACGCCCGACCCGAGATACACTGCAAGTACAGTCTGCGAACCCTAGGAATAATATTGGGATTTTATTGTTCTGCTCACACGCACAACACGAGAGTGTGGCATGAGCTGGACAAGTAATAAAATCTCAATCTCAAAATGTTATTCTTGGAGCTTGCGTGCATAGTGCATACGCATTATTATATTTATGCACTCGTCAGTCAGATGGTATTAAAGTCGGCCATGCGTCTATAGAAATTTAATAATCTCCAC
>JALPQI010007638.1:0-54950 GCA_025490895.1 Thaumatotibia leucotreta | reverse complement strand
GTGGAAATCACTTACAAATTTAAACAAAAGTTCTACTGAAAAAATCTGAATGTGATATAATATTGGCCGGTATTGTAAATGCCGATTTCTATCCCTGGTATTCTTTTTTCACAGAAATGTAGCGAAGAACTAGTGATCACAGAATTCTCGATGATGATAGCTAATCTTTTACATGATCATGGATTCAAAACGTATAATTGTATTAAAATACGAGTAGGTATATTATTAAGTAGGCAAAAATTTACTAAATCATAATATGATTTCCTGCATTTTATTTTCGAAATATAGTAACTAGCATCCGTTAATCGTGCGTTTTTGATGTATGATTCAAACTTGGGGTTTTTCACAGATTCCTTTATCAAATCAAATCGATCCTGTTCTTATCGATTGTACCCCGCAGCATATTAAACAAATGACCCGCTAAATGATGTCACTGGTCGTGGTGTCGGTAGTAAAATAGTCTATTTACGTAGTTGATACGTGGTGGTACGCTTACACATTTCGGTCACGTACGAAAGGTCCGGGTATGATCGATTCTCGGTCCTCGCTCAATTTTAGAGTTCCGTAGAACGGTTTCAACGGAAACTTCTAAACATCTGGGGCCCATTTCTCGAAAGCTTGTAACTTGTAATACAAGCGGAAGTCCTTATCTAATTAATAGTGTCAAAAAGAGACTTCCACTTGTAATACAAGTTACAAGCTTTTGAGAAATGGGCCTCTGGTCCTTTCCGATGTTTATTTTCTGGACTTATCGTAAAATGTTAGGTACCCTTTTTTAAGAGTAGGCAGTCGTTTGTAGGGAAGGTTCCCGATTTTTTTAAATATTTTATTCTACCACTTTGTCAGTCTGATTAATATACACCTGTACCGAATTTCCAGTACTAACGTCTGCTGGGCTTCCTGTGGACAGAGAGACGGACAGACGGACATGTTGAAACTATAAGGGTTCCTTGTTTACTATGGAATCCTAATAAAAATCAAAGTCTATTGGTGCCGCTCGCTGTTTAAAAAAAAACGAAAGGGTGTCGGAAAAACATGGTGGATGACAATCGAGTTGAGATAGTAATGAAAAAGTAAGTGATGAACGTGGAAAATATGTGAATACCAGGATTAGGTACCAGAAACTATAATTAGGAAGCACTAGTATAATATGTTTATTTGTCACCCTAATCAAGTTTGCCGCCCTATCCGAATAATAAAGATGTAAATAGACAAACGATACCGAAACGGTTCGCGGTACCTACAGACCGCCTGTAGCCCTACCATGAGATGCCGCTACGTTATTAACGCGCGTTTACTTTCTATCCATCCTGCTTGTACTTGCGTATTGGCGCGAGCGAGCCGGATGAAAAGTAAAAGCGCATTAAAAACGCCGCCGTAAGTAAGGACCGTACCATGACTTTTTGAGTATCGGTTAAGGTGCGTTTAAACCAAAAGAGCATTCGCTGTTCTATCCCCCGTTCTACGAAATCAACCAATCACGTTTAGTGTAGCGATCGTTTTTCGTGTAGAGTGGGGGGTTAAAACAGCGAATGCTTTTGGTTTGAACGCACCTTTACGTAAGGTTTTACTTGATACGTAAAGCATTCTATCGCGCTCACGCTTATTTATTGGAGCGAGCGTGAAGGCCTGCGGCCCTACCGCGAAAAACGAAATTCGTTAATTTCGAGGATTTGTCTCTCTCACTCTAAGGACGCCTTCGTTTGAGTGACAGAGAGAAATCCTCGAAATTTACGAATTTCGATTTTCGCGGTAATAGGCCTGCTTTTACATATCGAGTAAAACCTATTGTAAAGGATACTTTGCCAACTCGTAGTACCTACATTCAGCCGGGCTGTACCTAGGCTGGCTGGACGCACCTTTGGAATAACCACACATACATATATAATTATAGGGAGTGCAGCGCGCATGTCCGAATGCATTTCACAGTGATGGAGTTATCGATTTCAATAACTTCGCAATTAACTGAAGAGTGACGGATGTGAGAGTAGAGATTTTGTTAAATTGACCTTTTGACAGTCTGGTTAGGATGTTATGCATAATTTAAACAAAAGCAGCCGTTTCTATGTTTAATAAATTGCTTGCGTATATGTTAGGCGGAAAACTGCATATCTGTAGTAAGTAATCTCTTTCAGAAAAAAATACATTGAAGATGATGATTAAAATAATAATGTAATTTATTTGTTTGACCGTTGTAAGCATAAATTATGAAATAAAGAATAATCAATAAGTTTTCTTTGCATCAAAAATATTAGTTAGTATAGTATGGCCAATCAAATTGCAAGTAGAACAAGGTGGCGTACTGAATTATATGGGCAGCCTATTTCTACTGGTCAGACTTACAACTATTTTATTATGGGAATAATATTTTATTCTGTTTTTTCGTGCAATTTAAGAATTAAAACGATGAGGCGTACTAGGTAGGTACTTTTAAAGTCAAAAAATGGGGGGGCTGGATAGAACAAAAGCTAACGTGCTTTGATAACTTGACAAAAAAATGAAAATTTTTACTAATAAAAAATATACTTACGCTCAATCTTACAAGACTGGCAACTATGATAATCACTGCTACTGCTAAATACATAAAACTTTGATTCTTAGAAAACTTTCGAAACTTGCGCGTTATAAGGGCTAAACTGTACACGTAGATAAATTGGAGATAGCAGAAGAGATAGGTTTTAGAGTACCTATAGATAAGTTGTTTACTAGTTCGCGGGTTGACTACTTTGTTATCACAGCTATACTGCGCGGTTGCAATGCCATTAAGGGATGCAGGGCGCAGGCTCGAGTGCAGCCGGGCTGGCCTAGGACTACCTGTATCGATTTTATAGATAAGGACGAGGTATTTTACACATATAAACTTGTTATATTCGTAATATACTTGTAGTATGTGTGAGTTGATTCTGATTTCGATTTGGTACCAAACGTAAATGTATTATGTAATATAGACATCGGTTAATATAGGTAGGAAGATGGGCTATTGGCTACATTTATATAGGCACCTCAAATCGGAGAGTAACATTGTCATCCACCAAAAACATACTAATAGTAGGAATTCTGGATCGTCACCTATCGTAGTGATTGCCTTTGCCGGTCCCTGTTATTAGTATACACCTACTAGATGTATTTGTTAAAAACTGGACAAAAATAAGGTAGGTACCTACTTATTGTATTCATTCCAACTTTGACTTCATCGTATAGAAATATGGAGCTGAATTTAACGAATTGTATTAAATTATATTCACATAAAAGTTTGGACTTTATTTATTGGATAGAAGGTGCACGGAAGCATGTCATCAGACGTGAAGGAATTAGGTTAATAGCAACGTACATATTTTAATAGTAATTATAATAAATATAATAGTATTATTATTCGGCATTAACGGCATCTCTTTGTATTTCATAATTCTAAGTCATTAGAAAAACAATTTCCACAAACCTATTCACCTGTAAAACCGCATTTACGATAATTACTCTGTTCAAGTAATATCAAATGGGTCGAAACATTAGAAATTGTACAAAGTTAAAGAGCTTTAATGAAAACCAAGCCAAGCCATAACTGTACACATTACCCATATATCTATAGTTGGTATGACTAAGATTCGGAACATGAAGGAAGCGATCGTTATTTTGTTTTCATTTCTTAATTACGTTATGGAAAAAAGAGCTCTGTCTAATACCTACCTACTAAATGCACACTACGTACAATTAGTGTTACTTTTAAAGTGAACTTTTGTCGATTAGTCTTTTCCAAATTTCATTCCACACACTTTTTTTTTAATCATTGAATAAAAAAGTTTCATAAATTACAATAATTTTGGCAAGACCCATTAAAACAGCCGTAATTACTAAATATATTTTTTCTCATAAACTTTAATTTTTTTTCATTATAAGTAACAATAAAATAAGTGGACTGTGAGTCTAACAAACGTTTGGTAACCGACACAAGGAACACGTCGAAAGAGTGCGCCCTTGACATTAGGTAAGGCTCGATTGTTCCAGAAACGCCCCAACAGCTGAGCTGTCTCCCCGCCGACCTGTTGCTCGCAGTGACGTGGCTTCAGCCTCCGGTTCCTACCCGCCGTCTCCCCAAGACACTCGGAACTCTCGGAAGGCAATTATTGACATCAGTATTTCACAAAAACTGTTTTGAAATGTTTCAGAGATTCATTTAAATATTATAACGCTCAGTAATGTCAAAATGTCAAAATGTCAAAGAAAGTCAATTACCTACTTACCTGTAGGTACAATACTAGTTATGCACGTTACGTTTCAAACACAACTATATTTATATCGATTGTAGGCGTTGATGGTTACTCAAATTTAGTAACAGGTATATCTAGGTAGGTACATAATTCTCCTATCCATTATTGTGATACATAGATAACTGAGATAAGGTACTTTCGGACAAATGGCATCATATGGCGTGATTTATGTTGGTTTTAATCAACAAAAGATTCCATGAGCGGTTTATGTACAAAATTGAGTGGGGTAACCATTCTGTTAAATTATATTTGTCATAGTATACATGATGTTATATATAGGAATAATTAATGAAATATATTGTTTTCTACTAATTGAAGCGTCGATAAAACGCAGAAGTGTGAACTAGAAAAGACAGGTGCACATCGACTTAATAAAAAAACAAAGCAAAAGATATTTGCCAATTTATTGTGATAAAATAAAGTTGGAAAATGTCAAGGTCAAAGGTGGCTATACAAAGAGAAAGAGACAGAAATATATTCGTCATGGCAGAACTACTAAGATGAGAGAATTACAATAAAATCAACTTACGTGCAGTTTGACCAAACTCGCAACAATAATGATCAACGCCACCGCAAGGTACATGCACTTGTTTTCGTCTTTACTACCGAATAGTCCAAAATTGAAAAGAAATCCGATTCGATTCGCACTTGGTGGAAATTTGGGAAATGTACTCACCAATTAGATAACGCCGGGCGAATGGTGGCTCGTGCGGGAGTGGAGGATCGATGGGGTCGCGCCTGCGCGCTTACCTTCTACGCAGTCGGGGTCGTGACGTGCCCAGAAATGTCATATCACATCATTTGGAAACAATCACCACGTTGATAACCCTTTATAGGGCACCGGTCTTAAAAACGACCACCCTATCTTTGCACTATCTTTTTGTATTTTTTCTTGTATATAGGATTTTTTTGTGCTATAGGATGGCATTGAGGTTTGAATTATGGATTTTTTTGAGTCCTGTCTGTTTTTTTTTAATAATTAAAATCACATTACTTACGTTCATAAATTGTTGGACTTTTTTTGTTCCATTTAAAAGAATCTTCAAAGGTTCGACGTGTAGGTACTTAGGCTTAGTCGTCTTAGTTACACCAATTGAAAATGCCACGTGACAATTTTACTATGCAGGTTATTCTGAAAATAGTGAAAAACGGAAAGCGGAAAATATTTTATTTTTCGAAAACAAACTTTGATTTTAGCAGTAGTAATAGTAGGTACCTACATTACATCAGAGGCCGGGAAAATTAGGATTTCCGGCCAAGTCGGAAAAGTTTTATGAAATTCCATTTCCATCCTAGTGAGTTACGACGCCCTAAAAGCGATACTTCCGAGTCTGTTTTAAGGAATGTAAAGACAATATTTCATTGCATGTTTGAGAAAAACACTTAATTGTTAAAAAAAATATAGAAAAATACACAAAACACAAGAAAATCGTACAAAGGCGAGCTTATCCCTGTAAAGGATCTCTTCCAGCTAACCTTTGAGTAGTTCAGAGAATAAGAGCAGTGCTAGGCAGACCAACTGTACAAAAATTTTTTGTGACTTTTTTGGTGACTTTTTTTGCGCTAATACATTTTTCTTTTACTTTCTTCAAAAGGTGGATTTAGACCAAACGAGCGAATGCTCATATTGCTCATTCTATTCCCCACTCTACGAAATTAACGAATTTCGACGAATTACGTATTGTGTAACGAACGAATTTCGTTGAGTGGGGGATATAATGAGCATTCGCTCGTTTGGTCTAAATCCACTTTAATCAGAATAGGGGTTATTAAAGGATTCCTACTATTTTTATTACACCCTCTTTATGTTTGAAGCTCACGGCATGGCAGTTATAATTCAAAAAATCTTGGATACCAAAGTATTCTAATCAAAAGCACCAATCGAGTATCATTAAAATAAATCACTATCAAATCAAAACGTATTTTTTAGTACAGATGGTGTATTTTTAGGCTCTAGTGCGAGATGTGTGTCTTTTTACGTCAGGTTTGAAACTTAGGAGGGCCATCTGTACTAAAAAAACGTCGTACGAGACACGTGCAAAAACGAAATTGGTAACTCGAGTCGATTTAAAACACTCCCTATCGGTCGTGTTTTAAAACATCGCCATGTTTTTCGCACTTGTATCGTAATGTACTATTTTACCATTTTTATTCGCCTACGCGCAGTACGCGCCTGTAGTTGAATTAAACGCAACGGTTATGATCTGCGTGTGGTCTGATCTTTCATAGATTTATTTATCAACTAAGGGCTTCTACGATATATCTTACGTTGCCGAATTTTAATTTATTTGAATATTAGGTATTATTTATTTATTTCTGGTCGTCATTGACATCTAGCGGAGAACTCTAGCACTAAGTGATATTACATTACGCTATCACTTTCAGGCGCTACAGTTACCGGTAGTTCAACAAACGCTCAACAGAGGGAAATCCGCATAAAATGGATAGGTGCTGGAGTTAAGTAGTGATATGAAAGGTACATAGATGGCTCCGGGAGGCAAATTTGACTTGTTCTGCCACAAATCACGTATGTGGAGTCAAATATGTAAATTACCAAAGAATTCAAGAATTCAAACCTCAAAAATAAACTGCATATTATATAGCGAACAACAGGATTACCAGTTAGAAAATGAAGGTAGGTAGGTATTTCAGTTAATCCAAAGTTTGGTTTACCAATAGGTTCAACATAATCATCAGTATCATCACCAATAGGTACTTAGATACTTTTAGTAAATAGGACATTGCGTTTTAACACTGTGCAACTGAGGTGACATACCACAGACGTATTTTCAACTTTATGGTGTTGATAATAATAAGACACATCTCTGCCCTTGGCTAGTCTGTGGCCATGAGTAAGCCCATTTCAAATAAAAAAGAAGAAGAGGGTTTCTAACAAACGATGAGTGTTTGCCAGCATTAATACTATTAACAGACAATTCACATTTTAAGACTACTTTGTTGGTTGTACAACCAAGTATCAGTACCCGTTTCAATTTTAAAGCATCTCACCATCACATTTATTTGATACAAATAATCGAGAAAAAGCGTAGGCTGTAAGCCTACCGAGAACTTCTAAAATCGACAATTTACGGCATCTATCTCTGTCACTCCAATGAAGGCGTCATTGGTGGGACTGAGACAGAACACTTCGTAATTTACGAACTTTGAAGTTCCCGGTGGGCCTTCTTTTCTCTGTATAATTATCCGACACATTTTGGCGTGACTGTAAAATATGCTTGTTTAGGTATAACTGGACCTCGAAACCCGTAAAAGTAAAGCCTAATCGGAGACCATGCAAACTGGTTTATTTCGTAAAATACCAACCCTAAAAAATATCAGGTAAATCATGTTTCATTTAGGATAAAATTAGCACCTTTTATGGATTTCCATAAAATAAAATCCCTAACCATCGCTCGTAACGAATTTGTAAAAAGGTGAAAATGAAATGTGGCATTCTCGTATGCGCGTTTAGTGTGTTTATAACATTTTCAAATGAATACGGCTGTCGTTAATTGCGAGGTACTTACCTAATATTGGAATTGTTCGAAATTTAAAATTACATAAAGTACATTTCTACTTAATACTACCTACATATACCTATCTATTAAATGACACATTTTAATTTAAAATTGAACTTATTTTAGAATCGAATTGGGATTTTAAGTTACTACCAGCCCGTTAGCCCTTCATGGTAGATATTACAAGATTGTTGTAATTCCTAGGGCACCCCGGAGGTGCATAGGGCCTCCACAAGATCCTTCCACGCTTTCCTGTCTTGAGCAACCTTCTTGGCTTCGCTCCAGGTCAGACCTACGGCGGCTACGGCTCGCAATTCGCTCTCCACGCTTCTTTTCCATGTGTGTACAGGGCGTCCACGAGCTCGTTTTCCACCTTGAGGCCTCTACTCAAAAAAAAAAGATTGCTGACAAAAAAGCCTTTACCTCTGATTTCCACAAGGACCATCCGTTTGAATTGATGTCACAACACTCACCATCAGCCGCCAGCTACAATGTTGACTTAAGGTCTGGGGGGTTACCATGACGTAGTAATGCGATTCAGATTAGGTCGAGAGAAAGGGATAAGGCTATACGAGTTGTATATCTCTCTCCCTTCCCGTGAACCTATTATAGAAATAATGTATTATTTAATGATATTTTTCAAACACAATCTTGTATTGTCTCTGAATAAATCATTCAATCATAAATCAATCAACCTAAACTGAATCGCATTAGTACTTCATGGTAACTCCCTTGTTTCACCATCCTCTAATAAAATATACCTGTCAGATACATGGACCATAGTTTTGCAGAAAGCGACCAACTACTATACAGGGCGGTCCAAACCTTGACGTCAAAAAATTTTTTTTAGATTCCTCACGTCATGAGCTATCAGAATATACCCCATGTATGTTAGCCAATTTTTTGTAGTTTTCGAGTTATGAATTTTTGATTTTTTTTTTTAAGAAATTCTGAAATGAAGAAATTTATTAATAAAAAAAAACTGTTGGGTTTTTTAACTAGTTTCTTTTTGTAAAAGTATTACTACAAATAAAGCATTTACTGACAAAAAAATTAGCGTCCTCACTTTGATACAAGTACTTTGAGGATTTAGTATGGGGAGACGGTATCGCTATAACTTTCCTAACAAAACATTCTGCCAATTTCCGAGGGGGACGAGGTAGCACACATGTAAACGATCTAACTACAAATGCATTTCTTCTTCTCGTTCCTACTCACGCACACTTAAACAATACCACAACACTAAGTTAAATTATCACACTAATACAGTAAAATTTCTATGCGGACACAATTTCAAACTATCGACGTAGGTGTAATCGAACCGATTAATATGGCTTTCAAGTGTCTGCAGATTATCGTATCGATATATTTTTCTCAACGTCATAGATTGACGTGCACCTTATTACTATATATTGTTGTTTTCAGTATTTAAATAAAAGTAAACAGACAATTAGTAACAGTTATTAATTAATCAACCAATTTTAATACAAAACCGCCTGAATGTCTTGCCATTAACCTACTTCAATTGATTATGTTTTCGTTTATCGCGATCTTTGACTACGAAGGCTGTAACTGTAAAGAAAGTCTCGGTCAATCACGTGCATTTCGAAATCCGTAAATCAATTATAATATTTAATAAATAATATTAATTAGCGGTTGTGAAAGAAAACAATGTATGTCCATACGAGTGTACATACGAGTATTATTTATTTTGTTGTAGTAAGAAAGTTTTAGTTAGCTGGGGTAAAACTCACTGAGGCTTAATTGTGAATACTCGTAAGGATACAATTTGAATACAAGTGCGTAGGTACAAGGTGCGTAGGTGCGTATACATACAAGTTTTTGCAATAAGGCCGGTGATATTGATATTCCTTAGTGATATTTTAGTAAGTACCTAAATACAATTTATAATATAGGTCCAACTAGCGTTAAGTAAGTAGCACTTGTAAAAATGAAGTTATTGAATTCGATAAGACTGTGTTTTTATTTACTTACTGTGAGAACACTAATATACGTAAACACAAGTGTCCGTATCTCGACATTTTATACCTACTCTCGACATTGTGTCATAAAGAGTAACGTTCACATCACTATGTATTTTCGCGCGTAATGCGTATTCCAAATAAGCGCAATAAATATTCAACCTTATTGGCTCACATATAAGCTTAACATTAGACCAAGGCAGAGTCTTCTGTCTTACTTGATTCACTAAGTCTGATATTTCCTACAAAATTTAAAGATGGGTAGACCTTATTAACCTTAAATACGAGAATACAATAAATGTCAAACTTTCTCCATCAGTCAAAAATGAAAATACGAATTGTGTGCGATATTTTCGAAACCGATTTTGCTATCGATTCCCTGGTACTTGATTTTCTTGAACAATTTTATGTAATAAAATTTTGTAATATAAACAAATAAAGGCAAGATATTATGAAATGGTATCGCATATTTTGTATACATGATGTATTTGAACGAGTTTCGAATCCATACATAGCACATACAGGCATTTTGACGGAGCTTGTTACGGGTACATAACGATTACAAGACTGCGAAGAATCGATTCATGAAATAGTTTTTATAAACAGGTTTGGTCAGTGTACAAATTCTTGGCCAAAGTCTTTGGCAGAGGGGAAACGATATGAAGCCGACTCCATTACTAAATCCTCAAAGTACAAGTAGGATAAAAAAATACCAAATTCAAAATTTTACGCTAAAAACGCATCAAAATAGCATTAATGTACGTAAATAAAAAAATAAAACATATCCCAAGGATTTTTGGTAATGTAAAGACTGCTCTAGACCTTAAACCTTCGTAATAGCAAAAAAAAAGTGATACTTAATAATGAGGATTTTTCGGAGTAGTCGGTCAAATAAACTTAAAAAAGACTTCTAAATTTTTAATTTAAAAATAAAGTGAAATTTCGTCTGTTTTGTTGTTCTTATCAATAAACAAAGACAGAAAATACCACAAATACTCAATTTGTGTAGTTATTCAAGTCATTTTTTACTACTTTAAAATTTTAAGCTTTTTTAAGTTTATTTGACCGACTACTCCGAAAAATCCTCATTATTAAGTATCACTTTTTTTTGGCTTTTACGAAGGTTTAAGGTCTAGGGTAGTCTTTACATTACCAAAAATCCTTGGGAGATGTTTTATTTTTTTATTTACGTACATTAATGCTATTTTGATGCATTTTTAATGTAAAATTTTGAATTTGGTATTTTTTATCCTACTTGTATCAAAGTGAAGACGTTAATTTTTTTGTCAGTAAATACTTTATTTGTAGTAATACTTTCGCAAAAAGAAAATATTAAAAAAACCCAATAGTTTTTTTTTATCAATAAATTTCTTCATTCCAGAAATTCTCAAAAAATTTTTTTTCAAAAATTCATAACTCGAAAACTACAAAAAATCGGCTAACATACATGGGGTATATTCTGATAGCCCATGACGTAGGGAACCTAAAAAAATTTTTTTGACGTCAAGGTTTGGACCACCCTGTATTTTTTGGCATGACATGAGCAACATGGCATCTTGACATGAGGTTCGGCATATGTCGGAATTTCGCTACAATTGTCGTGTTTTTGTGACAATTGTAATTTTGCTTCGCAAAAAAGTAGTTATTTACTCATGAAATAAAACTATGAAAACGGATAAACTCGCGTATATTAACTAATTTTAACTTCATTCCGACGTTTCGAACACTTTACAGGGTTCGTGGTCTGCGGATGACGAACCCTGTAAAGTGTTCGAAACGTCGGAATTAAGTTAAAATTAGTTAATATACGCGAGTTTATCCGTTTTCATAGTTTTATTTCATGAGTAATCCTCGCGGTAACCGAAGAAAATATTATGTACACTAGTTATTTACTGCTAATTTACTAAAGTTCCAGCACTAAATTTTATGTTGGTGGTAAACAAACGCACGGCCCTTCCGATGGTAAACGGTAACTGTAGCCTATAGACTCCCCAGATTGCAGAAACAGTAAATTTACAATTGTAGCACTTGTCAATGTGGTGAAATTGGGGCCTGGTGTACAATCCCCGTTGTACATGTCCATCAGATAAATATAATTAGACACGTGTGACAGATATGTAGGTGTTATAGGTACGTAAGGCGGTAGTTTTATGGAATACTTACTACAGTTACTTACTACTCATTACCTCATTATTATTGACAAAAAATATCGACGTAGATTAACTTAGTTACTACATTCTCTGTTATTAACTGCCTTTTCCTACCATACAAACTCTTATTAAGTAGTTAACTAAGTAATTAAAATATGTTACAGAAATATCAGACCAAAAAAGTAGCATGTGGAGGCGTTATGCTTGTTCGACAAATAATTATATCGGATACATGAATTATTACTGTTACCAAATGATATTCGAGTTTATTTTGTTCCGTATGTATGATTGTATTGAGAGTTCATAGTTAGTTTAGTTTTAGTGTCCTACCTATGTGATACAAAATTACCCTCTTTGATGTTTCCCTTATTCCCACTTGAGGCTTAAGGCTTAGGGGAATATTACCATAGCTACCAAACTACTAACTTGCCACCATTGTCTTCTTGTCCAAATTAATGTAACGATTAGATCTTATTGAGCAGGCATGCATTGTTTTTCTACTGATAAACTGCAAGAAAATCGATTCTAACTACCAATAAAAGGCATATGTGTCAAGAAATAGGAGTAGGTAGGTACTAGGTACTTAACTTTATTCTTTTTGAATCGTATGAATTGCTAATTAAGTTCTCTTTATTATCTTAATACACTTATAGATTCCATTAGGATTGCTTACATTTTTAAAAACCCGCTCTGAAGGAATTTGATTACCAAATTTCAGTATTAAGTATGTGATGGAAGCCTAGTAGGTAGTACCATATTTTCGTAAAGCAACAAATTTCATGTTAACATATTCAATTTAAATTCGAATTACCAAATAATTTCCCAAGCGGTTATTAGCATGTTATAAAGAATCCTCGACGGAAATTACCAGTTCGCAGGATTAAGTCCTCGCGTCTAAGCTATCAGGGAATTTCAGCGTGCCGGAAAACATGGAGGTATGTACAGTCGAAGACAAAATAAGGGGTATACAAAAATGTTCAAAAATATGTCCCAGTGCACTCTAATTCTGTGTAATAAGAACGTCGTAACATATTTATGAACGGATTCTTTCGATACTTATTTTTGCACTTGACTGTACTATGTACACGCAGTAGTACATATAGGCACTGGTCTCACCGCGAGCTACTACAAAGCTATGATATAAACACGAACGAAAGATACGCACTGCCGTGTAAAAAAGAGACACGTCGATACGCGCCCGGCGGTGATAGCTGATAGCTGAAAGCTTAATAGTAGCTCGCGGTGAGACCAGTGTCATAGTCTGTGATTTCTAAGGATGACCTTTTGACAGTTATACAATATTAATCCCTATTAATATGATGGTAGGACTCGACATTTTTTCGATAGACCTTAACGTCATAGATATAATAGTTATTTGTTATACAAGGGTGCAAAGTTGTATTTTACCCGCGAGTATGAAATTGAAACACGAGCAAGCGAAAGGATTCTATAGTTGAACCACGAGCGAAACGAGTGGTTCTGAAATAGAATCCTGAGCGCAGCGAGTGTTTTAACATACGAGAAGTAAAATACATTTGCACCCGTGTGTAACACAAAACTTTTCCCCTCACTATAGCGAGGAAACTCAAAAAAGGTAATTATTGTTCACATTACAATCATCATCAGGCTACTGATAATAATTTTCGCAATGCATCATGTATTAATAATGTATTCTTCCTGACTTCATAATCACCAGGGCCCGTAATTTTCGGCCGAATAACATACCTAAATTTGACGTCACGCTGCATAAATTTTGCCATATTTGTTTACATTTTTTTAATTCTACTTACGAATGGTAGAGGTCACATGCTAAGCCTACTGTTGTCGTACATAATACGATCGCATTGTTGTAAGAAATTTTACCTCTTGAATAAAGCTTCCTAATTCGTTCGCTCTCTTATCGATTCACAAATTCAAATGATACCTACTCGAGGCATGTTTTGCTCTCCCATTGTTGGGAAAATCGGTCAATGAGGTCAAGTATTAGGTAAGTAGTTGGATTGGACGTGTATTGTACCACCACAAATGATAATCTGCTTATCTTACTCGTATATTTTATGTAAATTATTTGACTTGTGTTTTGTTTTGTTGTTCTGCTCCGTGACGTAAGGTGAGATGAGTCGAAATGTTTTAAATTAAGTTTTTCGTGCAGTTGATTACCATGGTTTGGTACGTCTGTTTAGTATCAATAATTATGGTAGCATTTTTAATTTAATAATTAAGCCCTCGATCATCATTTTAGCATGATTTCCATTTCTTCAAATCATCAAATGACGTGCTATTTTCTTTAGTACATGTTTATGCCGTATCTCTATGATTCATTTTGTGAACTGTACTTACTATAGGTGATATTGTGATTGAACGATGAGATGTTTCCTAAACTTTGTAGTAGGTACCTATTTTATTCTAGAATAGATGGGTGAAAGTTAGCAGTAATAGTGCCTTTCCATATTTTTTCGCCTTTCCTTGGAAATAAAAGTTAAACGTAAGTACCTACAGTAAGTACCTATCTAAATTGTTTTATGTGTATTTTTACCTGTGTTTTGTGTACAATAAAGAATTTACATACATACTTTTTAAGGTATATTTGGCATATTACGTATGGTTCCTTAGTTTCTTTCCTGATAACTTAGGACAACCTTTCAGGTACACCTACTGTTTTTAGGGTTCAACAGGCCTAGCCAAGAGGCCATTCTGCAATCGTATACGATAAGCGATAAAAGTGATCATAATAAAGTATGGAAATGGTCATGTGACTTTCCGTACGAATCTGTCATTCGTTTACATTTATTTATAATTTATCGCTTATCGTATACTATTGCAGAACGAAATCTTGGATAGGCCTGCTGTACCTACTTGAAAGAAGAGGTTCAACTCCTCTCGGGGATATCGTAAGAGTCGACTAAGGTATTGAAGTGTCAATGACTAATATACATTTATTGAAGACCGATGACGGCAGCGTCATCATAGGGGACGCACTACTGCGATCACCAACAAACTTGCGCAGCGTGGCGATTATTGGCAATACCTCCTACTGCGTCCATACGCATAGGTACCTAATAGGATAGGCATAAGTACAACATCATCAGCCTATGTTAGTCCACTGCTGGACGTAGGCCTCTCCTATTAACTATGCGTATAGACGCATTAGGAGGTAAATGCCCATAATCGCCACGCTGGGCAAGCGGATTGGCGATCGCAGTAATGTGTCCACTATGATGATGCTGCTGCCCATCATCAATCTTGTACAATGGTCAGTGACACTTAAATCCCTTAGTCGACTCTTACGACACCCGCAGGAGGAGTTAGGGTGGTGACAAATGTATTCTTACTGCCGTCACCACACGGCCGTACAACAGTTGACTGAAATAGGCTGATGATGCTGATAAGTCGATATTTGCAAAAAGAGATGAGATATGCTACGGAATCCGCGTAGAGCAAGTTTGACTTAATGTTGACTGGTTTTATTAATATTCCTTCCTATGGTGAATTATATTTAAATTGGAAGCTATAGGTATTCTTTAACATGGGATTTTACTTTTGTAGAAATATTCAATTATTTCTGCCGAAAATAATACTGTCTGTTTATAAAAGGCCGCTATGGGAGAAGAACAAACTCAAAATATTGATGCTAATTTACCTTTTCTGTTTACTCTTGATACAAATTATTTATACGGGAATACACAGTGGGGTCAGTAGGTAAATAAGTATGCCGGCTGTATTCTAACGCCCTATAATTTTTTATTTACTGAATTTTTCTATTCTATTCTATTATTATTAATTTAGAATGTTGGGTTATATTATACGAATATATATATATTATATGTATAGCGCCAGTTATCAACTTATTTTCTTTTGCTAATGTGTCTTAAAAATAGTTATGGGAAGTTATTTAATTTATAAATGTTCTTTCCAAACAGAACATGTATAGTCAATTACAGAAGGAAAAACCACCTTACTTTTAACAGAATAAGGTATGAACTTGCCATGATTTTTTTAAGCACTGGACATGTTTTTTCCGTGGACCGTTCATATAGTACATGCAGACTATATATTTTGGGCAATGATACGTCCATCTTGCCTGCCAACTTTTTTAACGTACTATTCCTACTATTGTTGCTGCCACAGTCCTCTCGCATGATTGATGTATTGCGTTTGCGCCTCCGCGAATATTCCGAATGCACTGCACTGACGTGGCAGTCCCATTTTATTATTCTGATAAATTTATGAAAAATTATGATCTGTGGCCCTTTTGAAAAAAGGTACCTACAACTCCACGAGGCTTGTGAAAAAGGGTATAACTTTAATATAAGTACATAGGTTTTTTACAACGTTTTCCAAAATGGCCAGACATAAGTTTGTCAAATATTTTTTTGCGTGTCATTGCAACATTTATCGCACAAAACAACCGCGAGGCTAAGTATTTAATGGCAAATTAATCACTGACAATCAAGCATTTAAATAACTCCTCACAAGCAACATAAGCCGAGGGCAAATCCTTACGCGCTTGAAAGGTAAAGCCAGGATTAATTAAAAAGTAACCGACTTGGGCAAATTGGGGCAAATTAAATAAATTACTTTACCAAAAAAGCAGCCGATAACTTTGATGTAAAAATTGTAAAATACATATTTTACCTACATTGATTTAAAAAACATATTTTAATAATAAAGGAGGACAAATAAATAATCACACGATATGGCATGCAATTAAGAAACTACAATTAACACAAAATGCAAAGAAACTAATAATTAGGTATTTTGCTTGTACCTTTCCAATTTAATTTTAATGTTAGCTGTCATTTTCCTGTGTGTCCTAGGGGAAAGGGATAGACACATTTTATCTGAATGATACATTTATCCGAGGATTGTGAAAGTAACTAAACTATTGAAATAATCGATAATCTATTAAGTTACAAAAGTAGTTATGTATAACTCAATTCTTTTATTAATTATTAGTCCTACGATCCAACATGCTTTACTACGTCCAACTTCTTTTACTTAGAGCCCACTACGCAAGCTATTAGTTTGAAAACGACGCGAGCCTCCAAAAATTTCAATGCCTGCAGTGCATGTAGGAAAGCTTTTAATGTTAATTTTTTGTTCAATACATTCCAGTGCATCTATTGATTTCTATAACTTAAAACTTTTTATCGACGGATTGAGGTTATTAAAGTCTTTGGATTTTTTTTAGGTATTTAGATGTTTCAGAACGTAATTTCACAAACGAAATGAAAACCATAAAAACCGCCCAAGAACATGTTGGGCTATGCTCATTGCTCAGTGTAGGGTTCCGTAGTTATTCAAAAACGGCTGGGCCGATTATGTTCGAAATTGTTTTATTTCAAAGTATTCTATAAGTTCACCATTAATATTTTTTGGACCTACGGATCAAAAGTTAGAGGGGGGGGGGGACAATTTTTTTCTTCTGGAGCGATTGTCTCGGAAAATATTGACTTTAGGAAAGAAGTTTCTTTTAAGACCGCTTATTCTTTTTAAGAGACCTATTTAATGATACTCCACACTATTGGATTACAGCCAATAAAAAAAAACATTCCCACTTCACCAATTGGGACCCAAAAAAAATGTTTTTTCTACTTTTTATTATACCTTTTTGTTGGCATGATTAATATGCATACCTGTACCAAATTGCAGATTTTTAGTATTAACGGCCACAGAGCTATGCTCCGGATAGATGAACAGACTGACACGGGATATAATTAATATAATTATGCACCACGTTACAATTGACATTAAAGTCTTAAGTAAAAATCTAATATTAAAATTATTGAAAACGAGGTGACCTTAAGTACCTATCTAGTCATCAAAGAGATTACATTTATTTAAACAGTGTTAAAAACTTAACACGTTGAACGCCACGCCAAAAATGTAGTCTTTCCATTGGAGCCACAGGGGTCACCGGTGAGCCTAACCATGTTGAACCATTGGGGCCACGGGGGTCACCGGTGAGCCGTCGCGAGCCTTCATTTCAAACCTGTTTTACAGGCCACCGTTCACTTATTCCATCCAAAAACGTATGAAGGGTGAGCCGTGTGGCCCTAGAGAAGATACAAATTGCCTTGGTTCTTTTGTACTGTAAAGGACTTATGATTTTTTCGTCATTTTGTGAACTTAGTTAGGGTTGGCTTACTCTTCATAGGTAAAATATAGTTGAAGACTTGCAAATAAAGATTTTAAATATTGAGTTTGGTAAAAAAATGAAGTAAATTAGTTTTTAATGTTTATATTTATTTATTTACCTAATTTTAAGCATATAATACAACTTTTAGTTAAGTTTAAAAATAGGTAACGTCGTCGACTTACTCGCTATCAAGATGGAACTAAAGTTTAAAAAAGCTTGTATTCTTGAGCTTTTCGTAAAACAATTTATCACAATTGGCATAGTAAACTCAAAGGTATTCATTATAATTATAATTCTTATCAAAAGTAACAAAAGTACAAAATCATAATAGATAGTGAGTTCTGTCATGGTTTTGCTCCGGAATTGTTTAGAAGGAAGCTACTTTTTATATCGAGGGGGCATTATCTCCAGATCGACGAAGTTGCTATGGGTAGCCCTGTGGCACCGGTTTTAGCGAATATCTGGATGGAGCATTTCGAGTCCAGCATAGATCTGCAACCGTGGGCTGTGAAATTATGGAAGCGGTATGTCGACAATGTCTTCTGCGTTATGAGAGGTGGCAAGCATGACGTTGAGCAATTAGTCCTGTATCTCAATTCCATTCATACTAAAGTCAAATTCACATATGAATTGGAATCGGAGCGTAGTTTGCCTTTTCTGGACGTGAAGGTGATAGGTCGAGATGATGGTTCTTTGGCGCACACTGTCTATAGGAAGCCCACACAAACAGACAGGTATTTGAACGCTCTGTCTCACCACCACCCCCGGCAGCTTCAGTCTGTGGTTAATTCTCTAAAGAACAGAGCACATGACCTTTGTGACCCTGAATTTCTGGAAATTGAGTTATCGCACGTTCAGGAGGTTCTGAAGAGAAATGGCTATATAATGAACAGACGGCAACCCAGACGAATACCGAGGAAGAAACATTCAGATGTTGTGAGGCGACCAGCATTTTTGCCTTATGTCAGGGGTGTAACGGACAAAATAGGTACGCTTTTGAATAAGTATTCCATACCAACCGTTTATATGCCGTTATCAAAGGTGGCAGGGTATCTAAGGTCGCCTAAGGATGTTTTACCTTATCACACACCGGGCGTTTATAAGATCGATTGTAGCTGTGGTAGTTTCTATATTGGGGAACCTAATCGCACCATATAGCGGAAAGGGTCAAGGAACATATCACAAAATGAGGGGCAAGGAATCTCGTCCGCGTGGAATCCCGTGATTTACAAATGTAAGCGAGGTGAAACATCCATTTTAAAGCCATTGGATGTTGTGAGTGTTGTATGTAGACCTAGTGACAACCCTAGCCTAGAAGTGAAAAAAGCTTAATTGTCGTCACAAAACTGACATCGAAGATAACTTTTTTGTGAGAGTTAAGCTAATTGGGTGTCCCTAGAAGTGAAAATGCCCGGATACCAGCCGTACTGATAGTTGCGAGACTTGCGAATGCGCATGCAAATGCGGGGTGTGCGGGCGGGTGAGCCGCGGCGTGACCCCGCGGCCCCCGCGGAAGGAAGTTCACAATTCCTTCCGTTCAGGCCACGCGGCTCACCGGTGAGCCTTTTAATGAAACTCGAGTTTTTATGACGTTTAAGCTAGTATCTCTTAATCTATTTTGCTAAATATAACATTCTGCATCCAAAATGACCAAAATCTCATTTTTGAGAAAATAGCCCATTACTCAATTTCACCATGGCCTCAACGGAAATATCGTGAAGGCTCACCGGTGAGCCGCGTGGCGTCCAACGTGTTAAGTGAGCAGTCATAATTACCTGTCTCAAATAAATCCCCAAAAGTTTCACAGTAAATCAACAGAGCCCGAAATTATTTTTTGAGCCGGCAATAAGTCACGAGGACGATTTTTGTTTTAATGAAACAAGCGATTTGTCACGGACTATGTCGGTGAAAAAGGTTAAGACACGAACGTAATAATTGGGCTTGAGAACGAACATTTGGATTTTTGATAACTTGGTCAAACTCAAAATCATGTTATGAGTCTTTCCGGTGGACATTTAAAAAGTTAAGGGCAATGAGAGTTAATTTTCTTATTAAACCCTTATTGTCATTTAAAGGCACTCCTTTCCTATTGGATTGTATGATACAAAACATTAATACACTCCTACCAGTTGCTTACTATTGGCCACAGGAAAGAGGGGCTTTACAGTTCAGCTGAAGACGCATTATTTCTTTCCTGTGATCGATAGTTAACAGCCCGTAGACAGGCAGTAATGATTTTTATCATACAACGCAATGAAAAAGGAGTACGTCTTAAAAAAGATAAGGCTTTCATAAGAAAATCAAGCTTTATAGGTGTTAACTTTCAGATTGTCCACCGGAAAGACTCCGAACATGGGTTTGCGTTTGACCCAACTAGTCATTAACATAATCATTACGAGTATTACTGAAGTGGTTCATGCTCTGATGGTCCTGGGCTCGTTTTCCGGTAAGGGAATTCAATTGTAGATATACTTATAATATTTGATCTTTAGTGCAGGGTTCGCCCGGATAGCTACCACCGTCTTACCCGTTAACCTGCCGCTAAATGGTTAGTACTGTGTTCTGGTTTGGGGGTAAGATAGCCGGTGTAATTACTGGCATAGATAGAGGCAATCCATCTACGTCCTCAGGGTAGGCAGCGCATAGGCGATTTTTTCGGCACTATGTCTCACTGAACTCAGATGTCTACCTTCGGCACATAAAAAAAGCCATAGCTTTTTCAAAATCCTGTGCAATTCATATCGCGTCATCAGTCTATAATCAGTTCACTCCTCGACAAAGGCTTCTCATGTTACCTAAAAGTATAGACGCATTAAAAGGTAAATGTCCATAATAAACGGTACGCTGGGCATTGGGCAAGAGAGTTGGCCACTCCACTGTGATGATGCTGCTGCCCATCATCAATTTTCAATAAATAAATGATCGGTGACACTTGAAACGACTGCCCTTAGTCAGTGCTTTATGTATAATGTAACCAATACTTGCCAACTCCTCCTCCAAGGAGGAGGACAATGGTACGACAACTATAATAAAGATTATAGATATTTAGTGATTTCGGAAAACAACTTCCGCGCGCTGAGGCCCCATTAACCTATACTCTCTATAAATAATAATAAATATCTTGGGACATCTTACACAAATCGACCTAGTCCCACGGTAAGCTCAATTAAGGCTTGTGTTGTACACCAGGCGACGATATAAATAATAGATAGGATACATGTCATATAGATACTTATACACATAGGTATACAGCCATGACCAAGGAACAAATATTTGTGATAAATAAATGCACAAATAATGCACTCGCCGGGAATCGAACCTGGAACCTCCAGCTTCGTAGACAGGGTCACTACCAACAAGGCTATGAAGGCTGACGAAAATATATCTACACTTTAGTCATAGTTACGTATTTTCTACATACTTAAGTAAAATTATGTTGATGGACACTATTTTAAATTAACAGTTGTTAAGCCTACATCGCGGACACTTATGTAAAGGGTTAAGTAAATCTTATTGGCGGAATCCATAGGTCAGTCGGTAGTAACCCTGCCTGAGAACCTGGAGGTCGTGGGTTCAAATCCCAGTGAGGGAATCTCTTTGTGCATTTATCACAAAAATATTTGTTTCTCAGTCATGGTTGTCTTTTACCTATGTCTTTAAGTAGGTAGGCATTTATACGAGTACGTATGTATCTGTCTAATATACATATATATCGTCGTTTAGAATACACACCACGATAGAAGCCTTGATTGAGCTTATCCTAGAAGCTTATGAGGGTTTTGTTTTTATCGGTTGCTGTTGTTGCGGTCACGTTCTAATTAGTATGTAAATGCGAAAATGACACGTTACGACGAACGATAAACGCAGAACCATTATCCCCTGGGACTAGGTGGAAATGTAAAAAAACCCTGATAGATACATCATACAAACAGTACCTAAACAATTAATAATGAATACTTAATCCTATAATAGATTCTAGATCAAATGGTTTTTGCTGACTATGCGATCCTAAAAACACCGAAGAAAACCCCGAGGCCATACTCGTGGGAAGGAGAACAGAGAAAATTGGATGAATCAACTTAGCTTTCGCTGGGACAGTGTAATGATAATAATTTTACGCGAATATTGTTCCTGGCAAAGGAGGCTTTGAATCCCATAATGCGGTGGGCGCCCTGTTCATTTGTTTTTAATTAGAAATTACAAGTCATACCTACCTGAGGCCCTACCGCGAACTACCAAATTCACAAAAATATCGAGGGTTTGTCTCTGTTACTCCAGCGAAGGCGTCATTTTAATGACAGAGATAAATCCTCGAAATTTACGAATTTCGAAGTTTGTGGTAGTAGGCCTGCACGTAAAACTGCGATGAAAATTTTGGTCAGCTGAGTTGTGGAAATGGAATAGGATTTGTAATCTCCCAGATTACTCTTGAATCGATGCCAAAACCCTTTTAATAAACACGCAAATAAGAAACATACCTAGTGGCAAAAAACTAGGAAAAAAGTACATAAATACATATACTTGAATTTAAACTTTCGTGAGACATCATCATCATCATCATCATCAGCCTATGTTAGTCCACTGCTGGACGTAGGCCTTTCCTATTAACTATGCGTATAGACGCATTATGATGGGCAGCAGCGTCATCACAGTGGACACATTACTGCGATCGTCAATTCGCTTGCCCAGCGTGGCGATTATGGGCATTTACCTAGTGAGATATAATAACTGTAATAGTACCTACATTGTGCATCAAGGGATCTTCCGCTTACCGACCGTGATGCATACAATGTTTTTCATCACACTTGCCGACAAAAAAATAAGTTTTAAGACATAATATTATTAAATGACGTACTGACATTTCTATTACTCCCTAGGGAATTTCACTTTTCTGTTACTATCCCGCTACGCACGCAAGCAATGGCACACTTAGACAACAAGTGTGTTGAAAATTATAATTAAATGGTTAATCACGTATTTAGTATCTGAAATCATATAGGTCGCGCTTAGTGACTAAATACACATGAGTTTAACCGTTTAATTAAGTATATTTATATCAAAAAATATACATCTATATCTATACGAGAAATTTACTTTTTCACAGAGACATAATCGACTAGCAACTCGTTAATTTGTCCACTGCACAGCACCGCCGCATTTCGAGTCAGCTTTGAATACTCTGCCACGAAGTGCTGGAATAATATACCGACGCCTATCAGGAACTTATTGTCAGTGTATTCGTTAAAGGCAAATTTCAAAAAAATACATTTTTAATTTACAGTAAAATTGTAATCCCATCAAAAACATTACATGTAAAAAGGTGCAAGTCTCGCAGCATAGCAGTTGTTACACCACAAAAAAGTTATGAGATCAATTGTTTAACCAAGTCAATAATTCTGTACTTACTACAAGGGGGTATCCATAAAACTTGATTTCTACTAACTTGCCTAACTTGAAACTGCATGTAGAAATACTCATTTTATTATAGGTATCAATAAAGAGTAAGCCAAATTAGCTTGAGATTACCAAGCGAATTAAGTTTGATGATCCACCACTACCTATCCATGGGAACATTTGTCTAGCAGCTTTGTCATAAATTGTTACCTTATAACAATTACTTAATTAACAACATCTTATAGTAACTGTATTAATATAAGATATCTGTATTTTTTTAATATAAAGAATGACTTGGCCATCGATCACATCTTACTGAATGTCTTTAGGGCATTGCTAAATTAGGGTTGTTTTAAGCAGTTGATTTTATTACTTACCTATGTACCGAGTGTTTTTGAGGTCGTGAAGCAAAATAATGGACATAATACGGAATTAAATCTGAGAGTGAGAGAAAGAGTGTTTTTCAAGAAATAGAAAATTTCGTTTGTTATAACATGGTCACCAGATATCCTATACACCGTTTGACAAAGGCATAATATGATGATTATATATACTCTGACAACCAAATTTTTTCAGTAGAAAAGCGTGCAAAATTCAAAATTAGTATGAAGAATAGTAGGAAGGGCGGACAGGCCAGTAGATTTTTTTTATTTCACGCGGTTTCCTATTGACACCGTTTGGTTTGAGTAAGTATATCACAGATCAGTATAGATAGCTAACGGTGGCATGGAACATGTCGCAGCGTTATGGCCGATAGGCCTTTATAGTGTGACAGATGCGCGCCCTATGAGCCAGTCGCAACTTACCCGCGACTGCAGGATGAGCTCGGATATATCCGCAAAATGCCGAATTGTGCCATTATTTCTTGTAAAAATAGGAGTGTAAATAAACATTTCAAGGACTATTGAGTCACGTACCACATGAAAGTATTGATTTTTTTAGTTATTAGTTAACAAAACCACGTATTTTTACAAATAATATATAACAACAAACCGCTGACATAAATGTCATAATGATTTTACTTGGGCGTACCAATTGGTTGAACTATTCAGTGACAAATAGTATGTGCGTTTTACATTGACGGCTTAGAATAGCAAGCAAGTTGCAATTTGGTAAGTGACCGTGCAATGTATCCAATTTCTAGCGATATTCACAACCGTCCTGTCATTTCTTGGTACGGCCGCTGCGAGCAGGCCGCGAACTAGAGGTACGACTGACCGTGCCGATGACAAATAGGGTCGATAAATTGTTGATGTATTTGATTATATTCAATTTTTCTTTCATATTTTGACCTTTGTATCAATATCTTATCTTCGTAAAGGTAAAACAATATATATATATTATATCGCGTTTTATATTATTTTGAGCCTTTTACAATAACCGTTGTCAAAGGTTGAAATTGTTTTATTTAAATATGTGACCATCGCGGAAACGGCTGATAACATTATATTTATTAAGGGTACAACCGTCTAAATAATTATTTGTTCATGTGATTCCCAGCCACAATTAAGATAATGTCGTTAATAAATTGCTTTGTTCATATTCAAATATATGTTTATAATTGACATTCTGTAGTTTATTATTTACAAACCAGATCCGATTCCGGCCTTATCAAATATCTATGGATAATAATTTATCGACGTAGCCTCCTCTCTAGTGCCGCATCATATGGTAGCGCTTTAGCCAATCACAGCGTGGCAAAGGCCCGACCTCGGAGACACCGAGACTAATTACAATTTCGCTTCGTTACAAATCTCTCTCTTTCATATATCTATGAAGTATATACATAAATGATTTAAGTAGTTTTAAGATAATATATTGATCAGAGTCTACCCTACATAATGTTGATAGGCTTCAGAATCACGAAAAGTAGTTTTTGATCACGACTCAACCCAAATCATCCCTGTGCGATGGCCAAGTCATTCTTTATATTAAAAAAATACAGATATCTTATATTAATACAGTTACTATAAGATGTTGTTAATTAAGTAATTGTTATAAGGTAACAATTTATGACAAAGCTGCTAGACAAATGTTCCCATGGATAGGTAGTGGTGGATCATCAAACTTAATTCGCTTGGTAATCTCAAGCTAATTTGGCTTACTCTTTATTGATACCTATAATAAAATGAGTATTTCTACATGCAGTTTCAAGTTAGGCAAGTTAGTAGAAATCAAGTTTTATGGATACCCCCTTGTAGTAAGTACAGAATTATTGACTTGGTTAAACAATTGATCTAATAACTTTTTTGTGGTGTAACAACTGCTATGCTGCGAGACTTGCACCTTTTTACATGTAATGTTTTTGATGGGATCTCATCTCTTTTTGTAGGTATTCTTCTTTTTTTTCTTTTCGGGTACTACTTCTTGTACGTCAGCTACCATTTTTCTCATAGTCCACTCCCTGTCTTTATGGGCTTTTTTCCGGGGCTTTGATGGAACAATTTCTGACAAGTCTGGACGGTATTTGCGTCTTAGTCTGTTATATTCTAATATTACAGATTCCTGCGCTTTAATGCTACCGAAGTCGATATTTACTAGATGTATACCGTTCAAACTTGTGACCCTGGAAAGTGCTACATACGCTTGCCCACATGTAAACACTCCAGAACCGATATCCATTAGAGCATTGAACACAATTAACAGTAGCTTTATTTTAACTTCAACGCATTACTTCGTTGAAATTACCTACACAACAATGTCCAAATCTCTAGCAAATCAAATCCCTAAACAAGTTCGTAATCCTAAAATTACCTACACAAACAATTTCTAAATTAGTATATGAACACAATTAACAGTCGTTAACACGACAAAGAAGTAAAGATTTTTTTATTACTTTAACCCCAGCGTATTATTTCGTTCATTCGAAAGACCCTTTTTTTTTTTTTTAATACCATGTCGGTGGCAAACAAGCATACGGCCCGCCTGATGGAAAGCAGTCACCGTAGCCTATGGGCGCCTGCAACCCCAGGGGTGTCACATGCGCGTTGCCGATCCAATAAAAACTTGTACACCCCAACTGTGTGTTTTGAAGAACCCCATACTGTAGTCCAACGGGAAAACCTCGGCAGGGAGCTCATTCCACAGACGGACCGTCCGCGGGAGGAAGTTCCTTTGAAACCGCACGGTGCGCGACCATTTAGGTAGCAAGGTGTGACGATGAGCGCCCAGTCGGTGGCGAGCGGTGCGATGATGAAAAGTGGACGTTGGCATCATGTCGAACAGTTCTTCAGAGCACAACCCATTGTACAGACGATAGAACACACATAAGGAGGCGAAGTCTCTCCTTAGACTTAAGGGTTCAATACCGCCTGTGAGTCAGGGATCGTCGACTATTCGGACAGCTCGTCTCTGAACCGAGTCAAAGGGTGTAAGCTGGTACACAGGTGCTCCTGCCCAAAGGTGACAGCAATACTCCATATGGGGTCTGACTTGCGACTTATATAACAGAAGTCTTTGCCCCGGAGTAAAGTATCCCCTCGCTTTATTGAGCACACCGAGCTTTTTGGATGCCAGCGTAGCTTTTCCCTCTAGGTGACATCGGAATTGGACGTCATTAGAAATGTCGACTCCGAGGATCCCAATACTCCCTGACATGGTAAGAGCTGTGTCTTGGAACTTTGGAGCCACAGTAAATGGGTTTTTTTTAGCGGTAAACGCGCAAACTTGTGTCTTTGTGGGGTTGAACCTGACTAGGTTATCCCGACCCCATAACGAGACTAGATAAAGTGTTCTGGATGTCAGACACAAGTTTTCCGCGACTTTCCAGTACCATAGAGCGAGGGATATTAGCACGGCCTGTGTAAAAAGTATCCCCAGTACTGTCATCCGCATAGCAATGGAAGTCGCCGATAGACAACATGTCATTGATATGCAGAAGGAACAGCGTTGGGGATAGCACAGAGCCTTGCGGGACGCCAGCGTTTATGTCCATGCTATCAGAGCAGCTACCATCTACTACGGCACGAATGCGTCTGCCGGACAAAAAGCTAGCTATCCATCTGCATAATCCCTCGGGCAGGCCATAAGATGGCAACTTCGACAAAAGGCCCCTATGCCAGACCCGATCGAACGCCTTCGCTATATCTAGTCTGACTGTCAAAGCCTCGCCTTGACTCTCCATGGCTGAGACCCAGTGGTGAGTGAGGTACACTAGAAGATCACCGGTAGAGCGACCGTGGTGAAAGCCATACTGGCGGTCGCTTATAAGATCGTGTTCTTCTAGGTAACCAAGGAGCTTAGCGTTAACTATACGCTCCATGACCTTAGAGAGAAGGGAGGTGATAGCGATAGGCCTATAATTCGATGGATCCGATCTGTCACCCTTTTTTGGAACATGGTGCACAAGGGCCGTCTTCCACGAAGATGGAACTTCCCGTTTGATACAGGAAAGAGCGAAGAGACGCGTTAACACAGGACACAACTCAGGAGCACAACGTTTAAGCACCACTGCAGGTATGCCATCTGGCCCGCTCGACTTGTGAACGTTTAACGACAGCAACTCCCGCCGAACATTTTTCTGTTAGATGCGAATTTCTGGCATGGAGTGTGCGCACCGCGGGATGGTAGGCGGTATAATGCTGCCGTCATCGCTCACAGTCGAGTTCGAGGCAAAAAGAGCACCTAGAAGATCGGCTTTCTCTTTTGCACTATGGACCAGATTACCGTCAGCATTTCGCAGTGGTGGTGGACCTACGTTGAAATTACCTTCACAATAATATCCAAATCTCTAGCAAATCAAATCCCTAAACAAATTCGTAATCCTTACAGACGTTGAAAAAGACAAATAATCGCTTCAGTACGCACACGAGAGAATCGCAAATTAATTCTGAAACACCCAAATACTCGTAGCCATCCATTACCTACGGCGCACGGGCAACTGACTGTGACTGTCACACGGTGGCGTTGGCGATGCGCGTCTGCGCGGCACTACCCGCGTCTCACCCGCGCCATTACATACCTACATTTATTACAAACCACAATTATTCATTTTTTTAGTTTTTGATATTCTTATATTAGGTATCTGATTTATTTTGTACTGGCATCATTTAAAAGTTACTTTTTGTTTAACAAGCACTGCGTACTCCCGACCCCGCGTTTTTTGAACTTTGAACTTGAACTTTGTTTTACTACAAATACATTTCCAATTCGTTTGACTAGGTTGTCCGTAGTCATATTTGATAATACATAAGTGAATTTTGTGATGTTAGGTATAGGTAGGTACTTAATTATTAATTGTTGACTTCCGCATAAAAGCGTTAATGTAAATTTTACAGTGGAAATTCGAATAAGATGTTATTTTAAAATACAGCTTATTATAATATTAAACAATTTTACGGTAACTACATTTATAATGATGATTTGCGCAGTGGACGTCTTATGGCTGATATGATGATGATGATGATGACAGGGTGGAATGGAAATAGATTTTGGGTCAGGAGGGCCGCTACCAGATTCCGTGCTGCTGGAGCGCCTTCAGGGATTATCCCTCAATTTGGGATTTATGAAAATTGGGATTAACATGAAAACTAAAAAAATAACAGAATTTAAAACTTGTAGGTATGGGACCAATAAAAATATTTGGCTAGAAAACCCACAATCCAAAGAACTCTTTGTTCCAACCCGCTTCATTCCGCCATATAAACTTATTTGCAACAACCGCATAATTAATTTTGTATTAGCATGTATTTGTATGGGATTACAAACTTATTTGAGTAGTTTGCATAACTTTAAAATCTGGCAGAAATTTCCAATTTTTAGATTTTTTGTGTAATAGGTAGGCTATAAACTACTTATGTTTCAAATTTTGAGCTCCTAGGCCACCTAGAAATACCTTAGATTATTGATGATCGGTGAGTCAGTGAGTGACAAAACTAAGGAACTTTGACATGCGGTAATTTTTAATAAACTACAAGTTATAATTGAAATCAAACAAGATTATTATGTAACTCATGTTATGGCCTACACGTCGCAGAAAATTCAGACTTCTAGCTGTAACCAGCGCGAAATTACAGACGGTTGAAAATGGCCTGAACGGCTTCGAGAAAAGGATGGTACGGCCGTGCCTTTTTTTTGCTCGACTTGGCGGGGGCACTGCCGGGCCCCCAGATTTCTACTAACTTGCCTAACTTGAAACTGCATGTAGAAATACTCATTTTATTATAGGTATCAATAAAGAGTAAGCCAAATTAGCTTGAGATTACCAAGCGAATTAAGTTTGATGATCCACCACTACCTATCCATGGGAACATTTGTCTAGCAGCTTTGTCATAAATTGTTACCTTATAACAATTACTTAATTAACAACATCTTATAGTAACTGTATTAATATAAGATATCTGTATTTTTTTAATATAAAGAATGACTTGGCCATCGACCACATCTTACTGAATGTCTTTAGGGCATTGCTAAATTAGGGTTGTTTTAAGCAGTTGATTTTATTACTTACCTATGTACCGAATGTTTTTGAGGTCGTGAAGCAAAATAATGGACATAATACGGAATTAAATCTGAGAGCGAGAGAAAGAGTGTTTTTCAAGAAATAGAAAATTTCGTTTGTTATAACATGGTCACCAGATATCCTATACACCGTTTGACAAAGACATAATAGGATAACTATATATACTCTGACAACCAAATTATGTCAGTAGAAAAGCGTGCGAAATTCAAAATTAGTATGAAGAATAGTAGGAAGGGCGGACAAGTCAATAGATTTTTTTTATTTCACGCGGTTTCCTATTGACCCCGTTTGGTTTGAGTAAGTATATACATAAAAAAATAAATAAAAAAAATAAAAATAAATATCTTGGGACATCTTACACAAATCAACCTAGTCCCACGGTAAGCTCAATTAAGGCTTGTGTTGTGGGTACCAGGCGACGATATATATAATAGATAGATACGTATAGATACTTAGATACATACACAGCCATGACCAAGGAACAAACATTTGTGATAAATAAATACACAAAGAATGCCCTCGCCGGGATTCGAACCCGGAACCTCCAGCTTCGTAGGCAGGGTCACTACCAACTAGGCTACAGAGGCTGACAAAATGCTTCATAAATGATTTAAGTAGTTTTAAGATAATATATTGATCAGAGTCTACCCTACATAATGTTGATAGGCTTCAGATTCACGAAAAGTAGTTTTTGATCACGACCCAACCCAAATCATCCCTGTGCGATGGCCAAGTCATTCTTTATATTAAAAAAATACAGATATCTTATATTAATACAGTTACTATAAGATGTTGTTAATTAAGTAATTGTTATAAGGTAACAATTTATGACAAAGCTGCTAGACAAATGTTCCCATGGATAGGTAGTGGTGGATCATCAAACTTAATTCGCTTGGTAATCTCAAGCTAATTTGGCTTACTCTTTATTGATACCTATAATAAAATGAGTATTTCTACATGCAGTTTCAAGTTAGGCAAGTTAGTAGAAATCGAGTTTTATGGATACCCCCTTGTAGTAACTACAGAATTATTGACTTGGTTAAACAATTGATCTCATAACTTTTTTGTGGTGTAACAACTGCTATGCTGCGAGACTTGCACCTTTTTACATGTAATGTTTTTGATGGGATCTCATCTCTTTTTGTAGGTATTCTTCTTTTTTTCTTTTTGGGTACAACTTCTTGTACGTCAGCTACCATTTTTCTCATAGCCCACCCCTGTCTTTATGGGCTTTTTTCCGGGGCTTTGATGGAACAATTTCTGACAAGTCTGGACGGTATTTGCGTCTTAGTCTATTATATTCTAATATTGCAGATTCCTGCGCTTTAATGCTACCGAAATCGATATTTACTAGATGTATACCGTTCAAACTTGTGACCCTGGAAACAATATCTAAATTAGTGTATGTATGAACACAATTAACAGTAGCTTTATTTTAACTTCAACGCATTACTTCGTTGAAATTACCTACACAACAATGTCCAAATCTCTAGCAAATCAAATCCCTAAACAAGTTCGTAATCCTAAAATTACCTACACAAACAATCTCTAAATTAGTATATGAACACAATTAACAGTCGCTAACACGACCAAGAAGTAAAGATTTTTTTATTATTTTAACCCCAACGTATTATTTCGTTCATACGAAACACCTACGTTGAAATACCTACTACACAACAATATCCAAATCTCTAGCAAATCAAATCCCTAAACAAATTCGTAATCCTTACAAACGTTGAAACAGACAAATAATCGATTCAGTACGCACACGAGAATCGCAAATTAATTCTGAAACACCCAAATAGCCATCCATTACCTACGGCGCACGGGCAACTGACTGTGACTGTCACACGGTGGCGTTGGCGGTGCGCGTCTGCGCGGCACTACCCGCGTCTCACCTGCGCCATTTTAAACTACGACTGTATTATAATAGTACGGTCAAACCGTACATAATTTTACAGATGTAGTGAGAAATGACTTGCCTTCGGAAACGTTCGTCAACGTCATGCTGTTTCAGTCTATCTCACTGAGACTGACAGTAATAGCTGTCATGCTACTTCAGTCAGACTCGGTGACACTGCCTGAAACAGCATATGTTTACGAACGTTTCCGAAGGCAAGTAATTTCTCACTACACCTGTACCCTAAACTCGCAAATCAAGTAGTATCGCTGCATTTTTGGTATGTTGTTCAGACACCATAGGACAGTATAAAACCACATTTTGCAAGCAAAAAAAAGTTGTGCTAGCTGCGTATTACGTGAAAAACTGCGTAGTTTACGGTAATTTTTTAGTTACTGATTTTTATTAAAAAACTCTTACGTTTTTTGATATCACATGTTATCAAACGTTTAAAGATTAATAAATTTCCAACAAGTTGAGCTAACATGCTTTACCCTAGGTCTTATAGTTTCAAAGATTCGAGACCTGAAAAAGTACTCTTTTTTGTAAACTAGACACAATTGTGTGTTTTGCTAACGTTTTCAGCTTCATATCGCCTAATTATGCTACGAAAAACATGCAATAATGACCTTATAGCGCACCTAATATTCTTTAATTTAAGGGTAAAATCGGGTCAGTAAACTTACTAACTGAAAAAAAAACGCGAAATTCAAAAGGCAGGAGGCCCGCTATCTAAATTTTCATACAAATCGCAAGTCGTGTTGCAAAGCTGCAATTTTGGTATACGAGTATTATATAGGCCCTATAGGGATATACGAAAATGCATATCACAAGAAAAACAAAATAATAATTTCGGCATAGGACGTAAAAAACGCAGAAAATTTCGGACTTATTTTAGTATGATGATGATGATGACAGGGTGGAATGGAAATAGATTTTGGGTCAGGAGGGCCGCTACCAGATTCCGTGCTGCTGGAGGGCCTTCAGAGATTATCCCTCAATTTGGGATTTATGAAAATTGGGATAGGCATGAAAACTAAAAAAATAGCAGTGTTTTACCCTACAATAAAACACATATTAAGCGAAACACCTTATTCGAAACCTACATTAATATTTGAGAGAGGCGATCTTGTTTACTATGACGTGACGGTTGCTGATTTGACTATACTCTACTCTTTTTACCCCCTCTATCAGTTTCCCGTTTGTGCCACCAGGGTAGGGATGCTCGCTCCCTCGTCATTGGTTCTCAAATTTAATGTTTTATTTACACGTTTTGCAATGTTTCACCAAAACAGTGATATAATAGATAGATAGATACACCACCGTCACTAAAACTTACACAAAGGTGAAGTGAAGTGAAAGTGCTAAGATTTGTAGTGAGTTAGTGAAAAGTAACTGTGAGAGTGGAACATTGCATTTTAACCGCCAGGCAGGATTATAAAGTGTAGGTTTCGAATAAGGTGTTTCGCTTAATATGTGTTTTATTGTAGGGTAAAACACTGCTATTAAGCTTCTGCACCGTTATTCGAAACCTACATTAATATTTGAGACCTGTCTGTTATCGCCTGGTGGCAAGACACCAATGTGAATCATGTGAAAACAATTAGGTAACTGGTAAAGTTACAGTCACATTCGTGTGTGATAAGAATAAAAATGTTCTTTTATATTATGATATATGGATTAAAACACATAATATACAATAATACTGTTTATTGAAAAACAACTTTAGCATACAATAATACTGAAAAACAAGCTTATTTCAACTTAATCTAGGCTTGTATTAAACCTGAATACATTGTTACATATGTAATTATGTATCTACAACCGACCAAACTCAATTGTAATAATAAACTGGTGGTAAGTCAAAAATGACCCAATGTAACACTGGATTTTTCAATTATGTTGTATTGTAATGTATTATAAATAAATCAATTAAAAATGTATCTAAGGTAAACGCAGGTATTAACGCCCCCCTTAAGACATTTTTTTAATCAGGCCTAGTTTTTAAGTATACACGTTGTCCCAAAATTTATTTTTTCTATTTTATGTGCTACTATGATAATTAAAAAAGGTAAATAATGAGTTACTCGTCCTTTAATTGAACATTAAGATGTCAAAAATCTATTTCTAAATTACAGAATCGATTTCTGCTATTAACGACCCATAAAAATGGGTGTGAAGGTATCAACGATTTTTAAGCAGCCATTACCGATTGAGTTTCAACAGTAGAGTGTACAACAAGGGCATAAAGGGAACCATTTCTACCCGAGGCAATTTTATGTTAAAATAGTTGACTAGGGTAAAAATTGACATTTATGCCTTTGTGGTACACCGCTTTTCACTTTGATTACGAAGAAAATAAAATATATTTATATAGGTAATATTTCTAAATTTCCAAGTTAAACATTTCGGAGCATTTTTGAACGACAATCGAAATTATGTGATTTACTAAGTTTTAAATGTGTTCGTTTTGGAAGAGGTTGATCGGGCAACTCTTCCTACCAAAGCCACATGTTTGTTAAACTTGTATTTTTGTAATTAGTAATTTATGGCATTAATCATTTCCTTAATATTATAACTACCTACTTATTTCAGTACGGTCGGTGATACCTTCTTATGGTTGGTATCAGCGATTTCTATGAGTCGTTGATAGAATATGTAAGAACTAACGTAAAATGTATTACCGATCCATATTAAACAATAACAATATTGTATTTTTATTATCTTTGTCGCTACAAAACACTTTCTGATTACGTGATATTAAAAATGTAGGACCTAAAAGCACTTTTAATGGATAAAACTTCGTCATAAACAATGTCTAAGATAATATCCGTTTTCCAAAAATATTGTATTTTGGTTAACTTTATAACATCAAAAGAAGAAAACCAAGTGCTAATGTGTATGTCGTTAATAGTTTTTTGAAAATTACAATTATTTTGATCTCAATTAATCTATAAACATACTTATGTTTTCATAGAATAATATCGTACGAGAAAGAAAAAACTAAACATGACATTTTAGTCATTACCGACCTACGGGTCGTTGATAGCTGCTACTACTAAAAATAATGAAGCAATCACCGCCCAAATTTAATTTTATATTTTATATATGATAGTGGATGTTATTTGATAAATTGTGATAAAATATCTGTAATTTATAAATAAATGAATATGATTAGCAATAAATGTAGATGTAAAGTAGTCAATTGTTAAAATAAACGTCTTAGGCAGATAAGTCGAGTCCTTACTTGAAAGTGCAAGCGCCAGTATAGAATGTCTTTCTTTCTCGGTACTCAAAACTTGATTGATGTATTTTTATCTTTTATCGAACTACCACTCAAACTAACTTAACCGTACCCTATACTCAAGAAATAAACGCTTCTGGAAAACAACCTACCTACCCTCGCATAAGTTGTGGCAATGAAAAAATACCGAATTACTTATTAGGTCGCTAATACCTTCGGATTTTCGATGGAGCGTTAATAGCTGCGTTTACCTTATTTTTTATTGATTAGGTACCCTTTGCTCCTAATCTATAAGATCTTCTTACAATTATTTTTCAAATTGAATATTCAACGGGAGTAAAACATTCAGTTACAGCTAAGACGGGTGCTGATTGTCGAATTTCTCTACAGCACAAGTTAGAAAAAGTGTTTTGTGAGCGTCAGTTATCGCGAGCTAAGATTTCACCCAACGGAAGGAATTGTACCAAAATTTTCGAAGCTACTGCAGGATGCACTAGCTACTCGGACTAGCTTGGATGCCCGCGTCATTGTCAGACTTACAAATGTCACCATACCAAATAATATAGGGTCCAAGTCCATATATTTTAAGTTTTGAGTTAAATGCAAACAAATAACCGTTTTTAATTCAATAAATTAATAGGGTTTCCTGATTTTGAGTTAAATTCTAGCCTGACTGTATTTAATTCATAATTCATTTATTGTATATAATCATGTGTTACACAAGGTCTTATTGTACAGGGTGTTTTTTTTTCGACCGTTCAAATTCTACGTAGTGAATGTGTAGGTCATACTGACCAACTTTTACTATGGAGACAAAGTCGAAATCGCGAAAAAAAAATCAGCTGTTTCATACATTTCGGCCGGCGTAATGCCGCCAATTTGTATAAAACAGCTGTTTTTTTTTTCGCGATTTCGACTTTGTCCCCATAGTAAAAGTTGGTGAGTATGACCTACACATTCACTACGTAGAATTTGAACGGTCGAAAAAAAAACACCCTGTATAATAATAGTTCACATGAACTCTGTTTGGGTATTGGTAATTTTACACATTTAACTAAAACTATACATAACTAAAATTAGATTCTTGCAACGTGCTCTTTTAATGTACTTAACAGAACGTAGTAAATTAAGTATTAACATTTATAATAACGTTAATAATTTAAGAGGCACAATCAGTTTTTGACCCAGTAATTGGCCAAATATTATTGATGTATAAGATACAATACAATCGTTTTTATTAACAGATAGTAAATTAAGGTCATATACCCTATGACCTGAACAAACAACAATAAGATAGGCAGGTTTTGAACATTCTCAAAAGCTATTTTCATTGATGAGTATCACCTTTTTACACGACTGCCAAAAGGAGAGTATATGTGTTCAGCCCCTATGTATGTTTCATATTTTCTTTAAACGCGCAGATCTTCGCGACCACTTAACCGTTTTTAATAGTGTAAGGTATCATTAGAATCCTCGTGACGTCGCGGGTAACATAGGATATGTGACGTCATCTTAAAAACAATATGGCGACCTAGAAATTCAATATTATCTAACCAAAAAAAATAAATATGAAAGAAACCCATCGAGATTGGTATCAAAATGAAGAGCTTCAAACAATGATTACGAATATGTACATAACTTATATGTGTGTAACTTATTCAAGAAGAACGAGATTCATTAAAATGCAATCAAATCACAAAGAAAAATATGTGATCCAAACGCTATGATTTGGGTATCAAATTAAAGCATTTTACATGCAGATTGTAAATACATATACAAGTTATATGTTTAAGTATATGTATGATGAAAAAACTCAAAATGTTCTACATCGCGGTATTGAAATTTTTCTTTGAATTCTAAGCCGTGACAGAACTGTCACCGCTGACACGTGGCTTAGTAGTGTGTATGAAACAGATACATTATAGAAGTGTTTGTGGTCGAGTGGTACAACGCACGGCTGCTACGCAGCGGTCGTGGGTTCAATCCCCAGCTTGTGCCGATGAGTTTTTCGAAAAACTTATGTACATCATCATTTGATATCATTACAAGTGCTTTACGGTGAAGGAAAACATCGTGAGGTAACCTTTTTGTGAGTTCCCAACAAGTATTGGGCCAGCGTTGGGACCACGCAAAATAGACACGTTAGACGTCGAGTTGTGGAAAATAGCTATAACAAAATATTTAATAAAATGGAAATATCATAATGTACCTACGTAAATAGTTTGCGAGACACATTTTGACACATTTAACCACATATTTATGCTTAGTACATGATTCGTCGGTACGTCAGTTTGTCGCCGCGAGATATATTTTCCATCTTTTACTAACTATATGAATAAAAGAGGGATGTATAGTATAGTCTATTTTGCAGCGACAGACTGTCTAACTAAACATGTGCAAATGCCAAGTAGTACGTATACGTATCACATTAATATCGAGGATTTCTAGATATGATTTGAATATCGGGCGAATGTACCTAACAATACAATTTTAACAACAGCAATTGTGGCCAAACAAAATTGCTATACGTGCCATATGTTAAAAAATAAATTGTATTTAGGCCCTTTTTCGCCTACGGCCTTCGCATTTTCTCGAAACGAATCGTCGGGTCTGTGGACCTGAGATTCGTTTCAAAGCTACACTTTTAGGGTAAAAGCACCAATAGATGACTGCCACCCAGAAGTTGACTGATAGGTCTAAAAATGCAAATAATTAAATTAGGAATAATTTTACAAGCCCGGAAGTATTTTTCTCACACGCAGCAGCACTATATCGCGTCTCCCATGCGATTTCCCAGACAATTAAGCCACGCACGAGGCAGTGAGCGGTCGTCGAATTTGCGCTTCACGCCAAAATCGCGTTTTATATGGGAACCTTATTAAGAATAGCCATAAAAAATTTAAGCTTTCAATTACGTAAAAAATTGAATATGGCTTTTATTTCCTTGATTCACTTCAGTATAGATTTTAGACTAATATCTCTATTGTGTATATTATAAAGAATATTTTTTTTTAATTTATTTTATGAGATATTTGCTGGTCAAGTTATGGTTCCAATATTGTGTGTTCGGGCCAAAAGATGAACGACGGTCAACTTTTGGGCAAAGGCTCGTATTTTCAAATGCTTGTGTAAATTATAATAAAATAGCTAGATGTAATATTTATATATAAAATTACAATCTCTTTTATAGTTGATGTTTAGACCAAAAGATGAACGACCCCTTTTTCATGTATCACGTTTTAAAGTAATTTATTTTTGTATGGAAACGGGATTGTTCAACTTAAGAATCGCTGTCCAAAACGTGAACTAGGAAAATTTACTGGTTCATCTTTTGGGTTGGATTCCAATAAATGAATTCGAATCAATTTAGTTCGTTCATTTCGTTGATGCGGTGTCCAAAACATGAACCAACTGATTTAATTGAATGGTTGAATTTGGGAAAAGTTAAACTTGGAGATCAGATTGTTACACATTGTACACCGTGTTTACATTTCATCAAAAGAAGGTTTTTTAGGTTAAATACAATTAATGTATCTAAGAAACTAACGTTTTTACTATGCTCTATTCATCTATTGGAGTCTTGCCGTTCATATATTGGTCTCGCTATATTGCATTTATGCTGGTTCATCTATTGGGGTCAAATTGTTCAGAGATAGGGCACTTTGTTCAACTACTGGGGAATTTGACTCCTTTTTTAATATAATCATTTTTATAAAATTATTGAAGTTTAATATGAGGCATGAAAATAACTTTTTCTAAACTCAATTAAATGCGGAATCATATAAAAAAATAAAAATTGATGAATATGAGTTACATCATATAGAAAAAAAATTTCAAAGTTGGGAAAGTTGCTTAACTGTTCATCTATTGGTGATTTTACCCTACATTGTATAGCGAAGGAGCGCTGGGCTCTGGTAGCTCGGTCTTCGGCCTCGTAAGCCGGCGCCCCTCTGGAGGACACTTCGGCCTATCAGTCCTACGCGGAGCGCGGTCTACAACTTTCGCAAATTGTGGAAACGGTCGTCGGGCCTGCGGCTCTTTTTTTATGTTTCACTATTCCATTACATGCCCTGATAGCGCTAAGCTCTGGCTTCGATTGTTAAGATAGTTAAGAAGGACGGTTGTACCGCGTGGACTCTCCCGTCGAGCCTCCAATCCTCGGGATCGTGCCGAGAGTATCCCGATAGACGCTCCAAGTCCTCGGCTCTAAGCGGAGCTGGGCTTATTTAGATGCTGGGGTAGTTGAAAAAGCTTGGTAGCTTATTTTTTTCGCCGCTCCGTCTTCGGCCTTGCTTTAAATTTCTTACCAGTGTCATGTTAGGGCACTCTTAGTGAAAGTCCGGGCCTCTCCGTCCACTGGTCCGGGCCGATGTCTGGGCTCTGGTAGCTCGGCTTTCGGCTTCACGAACCAAGAGGGGCGATTTGGACTTTCAGCCCTACGCGGAGCAGGGCCTACGGTCTTCGCAGGTTGTCGCACTTCAATACTTCGATTATTTTTTTATGTTACCCCATTTCACCGCCCAGCGTGGTAATGCTGACAGTCAAATTTATTCTCGCGATTTCGGCGTTGGCCCGGTAATAAAAGTTGGTCAGTATGACTTATACATTCACAGGTATCTTTCTTTGCTCTACTATGTGATACATACTGTATGTAGAAATCTCTTAATTAATAATCACACTGATGAATCCTTGGCCTGATTTAATTCAGCGCCCGTATTAGATTTACATACATAGGAACATAACTACTGTTAGTAGTGAATTATACAGAAAAAAATTACATGCAACACGTCTCTTTACGCATATGAACGTATTGATTTATCGATATTGGTTTCAATTTGAAAAATAATTGGACCGGTGAAAACAAGCTGAGTAAATCGTTTTTATCATGCTTGAATTAACTTTAGTTGTAAATACTCCAATAGCTAGGTAATTGATAAAGTTCGGCATAGTTATCGCATTTTTTAATAGAGTAGTACGCGAAGTAAGCGCTTATATGTAGATACTTATTAATTACGATATTTTGTTTCGATTGCAGTCGGGGAACCTTCATAATGTTTATATTCTCCGTAATGAAAGGTTCCCCGACTGCAATCGAAACAAAATATCGTAAGTAATAAAACAAGCGCTTATATGTAGATACGCTCACAAGAGTAAACCTGAAAAAGGAATTATTTTTTACTTTTAAGAACGTGTTTAAACGGCGGTCGTGTTTTTTAATTTTTTAATTAATTTATTTAAGCAATTCTACTAAGGTACCGGTATCCCGTATAGGTACGTCTTTACGTTGTTTACTTTTGAAGTTTCAATGGAAATAGCCTTTCATGAATATTTTACAAGCGTATTTGACGCTAGGTTGACCTGCAAATTAGGGTCTGTTAAGGTAGCAATCGCAGATTTGTACACTTAAATGGTCGAATAGGACGAGCTTACTTTTTGATGCAGGTCAATTATTTATCTAGCAAAATCGGCTGCTGAGGGTGTATTCACATTAACGACCACACGACCATAAGCACCACTTATACTAAGGGTGTTTATAAGTTTTTAACGATGATTTTCGCCAGCTAGAAGTAATAAATTCTTTTGTTGCTGGGACCCATTTTCTATGCTTTCTGTCCATCCCCACATTATCCTGCTTCTAGCATCAACTCCTGAGCCTGGGACGGGGGATGACCTGAGGCTGTGTATATCAGGGCCTGATCTAGAGTAAGTACAAGTATTGTGAATGGTGGGGCAAGGGCTCGATTTTTGAGATCAGCTCTCCAAAAAACTATCGGCCACAGGGGGGCTACGATCAGGTAAATTCCTAGAGCTGTATTCATTGCGTGTGCTAATACTTGAGGTATTAAGAATGGTGGTGGGAATATCCAGGCTAGCTGGTAACGCCACGTTCGACTGAATGCATTGTGAAACTGGGCTTGACGATCTGCCGCGTTAAGTGATACATAATTTGGCACTTCATACGCCCTTGCCGACACGAGGTGTACTTCCGGCGTGTCCCATTTCGAGAATATTTTCACTGTTATTATGAGTAGGAGAAGGAGATTTCACTCTGAAACGACAGGCAGGCGAGACAGGCGGTCTGCTTCGCAATCGAACTTAGCGGGGAGATAGTGAATTAGTAAATTAATGTTGTACTGGTCTACTAGATGAAACACCTTGTAGCATAGATTCATTAGGGAGGATGACAGAGTTCCCCCTTCGTTCCTCAGGAAGGCAACTACAGACTTGTCGTCGCTTTGTATTATCATGAAAGAGTTTGTTAGGTAATGGCAACAACATTTTAGGGCATTTAGGATCGCGAGCATTTCTCTTTGATTTGAATGGAGACTTGACTCTTCTTGTCCTATCTTCTTATTGCACACATCATTTTATATTTTCATTGTTTATTCACAATGATAGTTCGAGCAGCGCTTCCATTAGTATATAGGGAACCGACAATATATGGACTGGTGAAGGGGACTCGCACCAAATGCTAACAGGGCTCTGTGATTGAAACGGCCACGGAGTACTGGAAAGCGGACAAAGTTTAGGGAGCCCACAATGCTTTGAATTTCGTTTGTACAAGCGGATTTTCGCTTCAAAAACGGCATTTATTTTCAGGGCCAAGCATTTCTTTAATGGGAAGTACTTTTTGTTGGCATGAGGATACCAACAATTTTCCAGGTATTCTATGGCCCTCCGAGGGGTAAGGATAGACTTAACATGATTGACCTGCCAGCCCAAATGTTCTAGAATTTGCACCGTTTTGAAGGCTTTTCGTGATAAAGGCCGAGGTTCTGATTTGCTAGGAGAAAAAAGTCTAAATTAACTAAAACTCGAAAGGTCTGGGCAACCCAATTGGTCAGAAATGACCTTAAGGCAAGCAGGTCCTATGCAGCTGTTGAAAATCAGACTCGCTGGCTGCGACAGGCAGATGGAAATAGGCGTTTGACAGATCTATTTTTACTAGCAAATCTGAGGGCTGAATGAACCCTGAAATTCGGTGAAATTTTCACCAACTTGAACTTTACGACCGGTAAGTATAGAATTAAGATTTGAATATTGGACGTTAAGATCAGTCGCTTTTTGGGATTAGGAACATCGGCGTGACAAAAACTAGGAGTGTAATATATAGCACGCCCCTCTCAATAATTATTTGAATTGTTTCCTGCATTTGGCAATGCTAACGGGGGCCTTAGGTAAAACGAATTTCGAAACGATTTAATCAATTTTAATAGTGAGCGTGGAATATTTAATGATTCTCATCTTTCCAAAAAATAAAAATAAAAACTGACCCGCTCGAAAACTGTTGCAGTCAGAATTTCCTCTTTTGATTAAAGTCCCTGCGTGGGAAGTTTTGACCTAGTCGGGTAGTGATTTTATAGGCATTGGGGCCTTGGGGTCTCGGGCCCAGGCTACGCTGGCGTGGCTTTCCTTGACCTTGGCTATTTGCAATTATTCTGGATGGGCGAAAGGGATCGCGCCAGCCCATTGGTAAAAAGTTATAATTGCTTTGCGCAGGCAATTTTAAGAAAAGTCGAGGTATATTCATAAAGCAGCTTGACTCGTCATAAATACCCTGCGTGGGCCCTTTTTGAGCATTACTACCCAGATCAGCACTTGCTTGCGCCGCAGGCTTATTTTGGGTTGGCGTTCAGACCAGCGACAAAGTTTTTGTAAGAAAGGTCAAGGCATATTCATGAAGCAGTTACACTGGTCATAAATGCCCTGCGTGGGCCCTTTTTAGGAATAACTACACAGATTAGCACATGCTTGCGCAGCAGGCTTATTTTCGTTTGGCGGTGAGTCCGGCCAAAAGTTTTTGTAAGACGAGTCTATTATAAAGCAGTTAGATTGGTCATAAATACCCTGTGTTGGCCCTTTTTGAGCATTACTACATAGATTAGCACTTGCTTACGCAGCAGGCTTATTTTGGGTTGGCGGTCAGACCGGCCAAAAAGTATTTGTAATAAAGGTCTAGGTGTATTCATAAAGCAGTTAGACTAGTCATAAAATACCTGCATAGGCCCTTTTGTGAGCATTAATACACATAAATGCCCTGCGTGGGCCCTTTTTAGGAATAACTACACAGATTAGCACATGCTTGCGCAGCAGGCTTATTTTCGTTTGGCGGTGAGTCCGGCCAAAAGTTTTTGTAAGACGAGTCTATTATAAAGCAGTTAGATTGGTCATAAATACCCTGTGTTGGCCCTTTTTGAGCATTACTACATAGATTAGCACTTGCTTGCGCAGCAGGCTTATTTTGGGTTGGCGGTCAGACCGGCCAAAATTTTTGTAAGAAAGGTCTAAGCATATTCATAAAGCAGTTAGACTGGTCATAAATGCCCTGCGTGGGCCTGTTTTGAGCATCACGACATAGATTAGCACTTGCTTGCGCAGCAGGCTTATTTTGGGTTGGCGGTCAGACCGGCCAAAAAGTTTAGGAAATTTCACCGTGTTTTTCCAATAAAAGTTATGTGAGCTCGGGGTATCTTTCTTATGGACTCTTTGACACTTAGGCAGTGGGGGATACAATCTCGTCTTTGTCGGATAAGGTCAGCGCGGTGACGACATGTTAGTTGCAATCATTACAGATATATTTATTTAAACTCTCACGATTATCACTCGTACCTATTTTAAGACCAGTTTGTCGTTAAAGCATCATTAGGGATCTTATGAAAACTACCCTCCATAAAAAGATCTGATTTTATTTTCTAACGGCTGAAAAGACAGCTCATCAGCAGTACGAGACCATGCTATTAATGCGTCAAAAACATAAATTATTTAATTAGTCATTTGTCTCGAGGCCTACAAAGGCCGGTTGGGAGCAGCAAAGCTTATGTACCTCTGAATATCGGACGCTTGTCCAGTTTTCGGAATCAAAATGTTGGAACAGAGATTATAAGGTCAACATGAGCGTGAGAGTATTTTGGAACGGATGGTCTTCTAAAACATCGTTAAATGCAACTTTAGTGTCAAACCATTTTCTTTAAGAACAGTGGGTTCAAATTTCTTCAGCCTTGTATATATCTCGCTGCTCAAGTTGCCCTCTAATTCATCTTCTTATTTGCCTGTGAAAGGTACATTACTCATGGATTGCAACATGTCACTAATATAGATCTGGATACCGCTAACCTTCTATGGCATCGTTACGCCGCCTTCGGCTCCCATGCCGGAGTAGGTATAGTCTTGAATAGGACGATGAGCTAGTGCTTGATGCACTAGATATGTCCGTCATTATTTTGCAAAAACTCTGCAAAATAAAATAAGATTAGTAACAAATTTTTATATTCGAACGGTAAAACCGTTAAGACTTTAAAATATATTTCACTTACAAATTCCAGGAATTTGTGACTGAACCGTACGTCTCGGTAAACGAGACACCAATGACGAGGGAGCGAGCATCCCTACCCTGGTGGCACAAACGGGAAACTGATAGAGGGGGTAAAAAGAGTAGAGTATAGTCAAATCAGCAACCGTCACGTCATAGTAAACAAGATTGCCTCTCTCAAATATTAATGTAGGTTTCGAATAACGGTGCAGAAGCTTAATAACAGAATTTAAAACTTGTAGGTATGGGATCAGTAAAAATATTTGGCTAGAAAACCCACAATCCAAAGAACTCTTTGTTCCAGCCCGCTTCATTCCGCCATACAAACTTATTTACAACAACCGCATAATTAACTTTGTATTAGCATGTATTTGTATGGGATTACAAACTTATTTGAGTAGTTTGCATAACTTTAAAATCTGGCAGAAATTTCCAATTTTCAGATTTTTTGTGTAATAGGTAGGCTATAAACTACTTATGTTTCAAATTTTGAGCTCCTAGGCCATCTAGAAATACCTTAGATTATTGATGATCGGTGAGTCAGTGAGTGACAAAACTAAGGAACTTTGACATGCGGTAATTTTTAAACTACAAGTTATAATTGAAATCAAACAAGATTATTATGTAACTCATGTTATAGCCTACACGTCGCAGAAAATTCAGACTTCTATCTGTAACCAGCGCGAAATTACAGACGGTTGAAAATGGCCTGAACGGCTTCGAGAAAAGGATGGTACGGCCGTGCCTTTTTTTTGCTCGACTTGGCGGGGGCACTGCCGTGCCCCCAGATTAGAAGTCTGTGCTATGAATAGACAACGATTTGTTGGACGTCCTGCTTACGCTAATCTGATAGGTCTTAATAATTTTATTTGTGTGTAATTTAATATATAACTGTGACAGGTCAATTGATTCAAAGTTTAAAATATTTAGGTTAAAAGTATAAACTTAGATCAAAGTTATTCTATTCTAATGTATAAAATAAAACGTGGTTGACTATCAAGCTTTTTCGTTTAGTTAGTTTCAATGAATAATCTTATACCTCATCTGGAATCACGTCTGTTTCAGGTCGTTGTGAGGCTTATGATGGTCCCATTTTTAACGTTTATCGTGCTACGCATCAAATTCGCACTTGCATCTAGTAAGAATGTCAAAACGTGACGGCAATGCTGCCAAATGATATTTAAACACGGGAGCACCATAAGTATACAGATTAGATAAGAAACATACCTTACTAGTGCCGTAAATATAACTACCTATTTTATGGAATAATATATCCATTTCAAGTTTTTGTGAAAAAAAATAAATTATTTTATGAAAGTGTCAAAATATGTGCCCACGAGGAAAGGGAAAAATTCTAACAGCATATTCCTGAGACTGAAAGAAACAAAAAATGTTAAATGAGTTTTGGTGAAATCAGCAAAAAAAATATATACATAGATAATTTTTTTTTGATGTTTCGAATACACAAAAAAAGATTTTATGAATAAAACTATCGCAAAAAATTTACTTTAAAGCTTTGTTTTTACATTTGCTAGGTAATTAAAGATATTTTTGTTCATTTGATGTCTGTCAATTAAGTGTGACAAGACTAAGACAACATGGTGACAAAATCGTTTCCTAAAATGCGTTTATCATAGCGTAACGGTCTAAACGGTTTTAAGAAAAAATCTAATTTTCCAGAAAACTTCATATGACATTTTTAACTTCAAATTTGGTCAGAAATCCGCTGTTGAATTTTTTCCCTTTCCTCATGGGCACATTGTATTATAAATATTAGATCTCAGATTCACCAACATTCGAGGTAGCAAGGTACTCAGCTTTCGCGGCTGATACCTAAGCCTCTCGGCCACTCAATTTTATAGACCATTTTAATTTCTCGAATGGGCAATCTAGTATCTGGCTAGGCGCCTTTGACCATACTCTAAGGGCAACTATGTATTACACCTATCGCCACCTGCTTGGACATTGGTAAAGGAGGTCTGTTTAGAGTACCGTACTAAACAAGAAACCCTTATAGTTTCGCCATGTCCGTGTGTCCGTCTGGCCGTCTGTCCATCTGTCCGTCTGCCCGTCTGTCCGTTTGTCCCTCTGTCCATCTGTCCGCAGCATAGCTCAGTGGCCGTTATTACTAGAAAGCTGAAATTCGGTACAAGTATACATATTAATCATGCATATCAATCATCAAAGTGGTAGAATAAAACCTAGATTTTTTTTCGGATAGGTACCTCCCCAACTGGTGAAGTGGGGATTTTTTTTTATTTGTTGTAATCCTATAGTGTGGGGTATCATTAAATAGTTTTCTCTTGAAAATAATAAGGGTCTCAAAAGAAAGTTTTTTCTAAACTTAATATTTTCGGAGATAACCGGTCCAGAATAAAAAAAATTGTGTCTCTAACTTTTGATCCGTCGGTCCAAAAAATATGAAAAAAATCATGAATAGTTAGGCTTATAGAATACTTTAAAATAAAACTATTTCGAACATAATAGGCCCATCCGTTTTCGAATAACTCCGGAACCTTATACTGAGCATGTCTTTTGTCATAAACAAAAGATTGATTCAAATATTTAGACAATATAAATATTCAAATATTTATATTTAATGCATGTTGACTTTTATGAGAATCAACCTACTGAAGAAACATTTAGTATGTTCCTATACTAAATGTTCCTTCAGACCTATACTACGTACCTACGTTTTTCCTGAGACGATAAAGACGCATTCAAATTTTAAATACCTGTCTATGTTATTTGGCAGGCACTGTCTGCTTTCATCGCCCGCTTTTAATTAAAATTTTGTGGTTTTAGTACCTATCAACAGCACTGTCTCTCTGCGAATTTTAATTTTGAAATTTCCATTCTGTGTTGTTATTTAGTGGTTCCTGAATAAATTATGTATATTATTGCTTTGTATTGTGGTTACAATTGTTCGTTTATTATTAAATTTATTAAATATTAGATTGTACATTTTACCATCACAGAAATGAAATTGCCTACTAATTACATAGGTACCAATTATATTTCCTTATAACGAATATCTAAGTAAATATGTAATAATAACTAATAATAATTATGATAACTGTATGATTTAGTATTTTCGATTAGGATTAAACTGTTTTCAATACTTTATTGGTAAATTGGCAATATACAAAAAGGCGTCTTATACCTAGAATCAAAATATTACAACGACAGCCCAAAATACTTACCTACAACAAAAATATTTTCAAAGTTAATTAATTGAAGTTCTAGCATTATCTACCCTTCTTCGTAATGCCCGAGCTAGGAAATGTGGTTTTCACTATTTTTCTAACAGACAAAGAAAAGCTGGAGTCGAGAGAAAGGATTATTTTCATTTTTTCAGGCTAAAAATATTCAGTTTAATTGTACTCTGCAGTTTGGGCCTTTTTTTCAGCGTCATATTAATTAAATACAATTACGAGGGGTTGGCCCGCTTAAAGGCCTTTCGGGCTAAAACAGGATCCAGAATTTACTGGATTACCCTATTAATATTATTGAGACGTTTTTTGTTAGGGTAAACTTATGCTTATAATGTGCTGTGTCAACACACTAGAACGAACTGCCGTATGAGTTTGACTTGGCGTTTAATGATCATGATAGGTAAGTACCGCAAATTATGTCTGACTAACATAATTATAAATATAAACGCGTTCAAGTCAAACGGAATGTCAAAGGCTTTTCTGGTAATTTCCTTCCATTATATATAGCGACTTCAAAACAAGTAGGTAATTACAAATTAGAACTTCAAGTTATTGAATACGCGATAGGTAATTTTACTCGTACAGTTCTGTAAAATTAATTAGGGTTATTAAAAGACATTACGGTTCCGGCCTTTCTGCCATTCACTAATGGACCCTCACAATTCTGCGATGAAATATGAAAAAAGTTCACTTTTCAGAAGCCCGTAATTAACAAATTAGCGGCGAAGAAATAATAATTTCACCTTGTTATAAAAAGTTATTTCGAGTTAATTCGAAGAATGAAAAATCCTTAGCAAAGGTATACGAATTAATTAATTAATTGTTTGTGGAATTGTACAAATCAAAAGTATTATGTTTAAATCATTGAAACTGTCCAAACAGTTTCAATGATTTAAACATAATACTTTTTTACGAAAAACATTTTCAATGAAACTTCACTCTAGCGTTTCAGAATAAAATATGTCGTACGGTTCAATGTTTTGGGTGATTATATGAATATATTCAATAACACGTATGTATATATTTGATACTGGTACACTAGGGCAGGATGATGAACGAGCACTACGAGAAGCTACATTCATCAATTAGTGCGGATAAATCAGGAATAAGCTAGGAATCGGACGTTTGTATGGAGAAATAAGTTTTCAAATGTACTATTAATTTATAAAGTTGCAACTGATTGTTTTTTTCTAGTAGTAAGTATGACTGAGCTACCGCGGACGGCTGAACAGACATCGCTAAACTATGAGAGTTCCTAGTTGACTACGGGATCCAGAAAAGCATGCTCGAATGTGGCATTTCTTAGTAGTAATTACCGGTAGAAATGCATACAGGATTATGACAAATTCAAATTTAACAGAGACTGTAATTATTTTCATAATATGCATATATAAATTACAGATTACACAAGGTATTATATACTCATAATATGACAAACGTTAATGTTCAGGGTGTGGTTTAATTTGTAGTCAGCAGTATTAAGCTAAACATTTCGTTTTGATTGACATTTCTTTATTTACAGTATTACTATTCATATAAAATAAGTAAAAAAAGTTTTAAGTTAAACGGTTTTTATTGCACCAAAAACTAGAAAATAAAAATTAGTTGTAACTAACCGTAGATGTTACTTTTTGTAGATTAGTCACGTGAAACTATTATCACTGTAGTCTTCCCAAGTCGGATGCTGAAAGCCACGTTTAGCCTCTATGTCAGTGGATTAAGCGTATCCTAATCGGAAACTTTTACCAAACTAAAATAAAAACGTGGGGCGTACGCAATTGTGATTAAGTCACTATAGTTATTTAAGAACACACGTAGAAATCAAGACAGCAATAGAGTAATAAGTTTTGTTCTGGCCTTGATAAAAGTTATTTACCTCTATAGAAATGTTGGAACAGATAAATGATTCATTGCAGAATTAAAGCTACAATTACATATTTTGAACTTGTATGTTTCTTCATAATAACGCCCCACGTTTTTATTTTAGTTTGGTATAAGTTTCCGATTAGGATACGCTTAATCCACTGACATAGAGGCTAAACGTGGCTTTCAGCATCCGACTTGGGAAGACTACAGTGATAATAGTTTCACGTGACTAATCTACAAAAAGTAACATCTACGGTTAGTTACAACTAATTTTTATTTTCTAGTTTTTGGTGCAATAAAAACCGTTTAACTTAAAACTTTTTTTACTTATTTTATTTTCAAGTTTTTAGTGCAACTTATTCTTGATCAAAGGATGTTGTGTTATATGCAATACAATTAGGGATGCTAGCGTTTAACTTTCGTGCTTTAATCACGACACAAACATGTGTAAACGTAAAGGACAATATTTTATGTGTAACGAGAGGGGAATCACTGCTAAATAGATATTTTTTGAAATCCGACACAAAAAAAATGTTAGCTTGAATGCCCGAAGTGTCTCAACTGGACGTGTTATTCATACAATACCTTAGATAACAGAGATCTGACAATATGGAATACATCAATCAATTTGGTTTATTGAGAAAATCAAGTTTAAAGCGAGGCCCGACGACTCGCCCTACGCGATCAACTCACGCTGTCACTCTATCAGCTGGAGGGCCGAAGGCCCGACGGCTCGCCCTACGCGATGCACTCACGCTGTCACTCTATCAGCTGGAGGGCCGAAGGCCCGACGGCTCGCCCTACGCGATCCACTCACGCTGTCACTCTATCAGCTGGAGGGCCGAAGGCCCGACGGCTCGCCCTACGCGATCCACTCACGCTGTCACTCTATCAGCTGGAGGGCCGAAGGCCCGACGTGTCGCCCTACGCTACGCGATCCACTCACGCTGTCAGTTTATCGGCCAGAGGGCCGCAGGCCCGACGGCTAGCCTACGCGGTCCACTCATGCTGTCACTCTATCAGCTAGAGGGCCGCAGGCCCAACGGCTCGCCCTATGCGGTCCACTCACGCTGTTACTCTTTCAGCTGGAGGGCCGCAGGCCCGACTGGTCACCCTACGCTACGCAATCCACTCACGCTGTCACTCTATCAGCTGGAGGGCCGCAGGCCCGACATGGCTGGCAGTGACACGTGTCTCAGCAGCATCAGGTTTGAGGAGTTGGAAGTCGGTATTAAAGTCGTCTGTATCTTTTCGTCTAATATTCCGCAGGGTTTGAAGACGAAAGGATGACCTACGGTACTAAACCGTGCTCGCTTACAATGGGCCTAATAAGAATGCTCAATGTCACCCAAAGGGCAAAGGAGAGGGCTATGCTAGGAGTCTCTCTGCGATATCGGATTAGAAATGAGACCATCCGCAGCAGAACCAAAATAACCGATATAGCTCTTCGAATCGCTAAACTGAAGTAGCAGTGGGCGGGGCACGTCGCGCGTGGAACCGATGGCCGTTGGGGCGGTAAGTTTTTCGAGTGGTGGTCACGTCATGTACCGGAAGGCGCAGCGTGGGTAGGCCCCCCACAAGGTGGACTCATGACCTGGTGAAGGTCACTGGATGCGGGTGGCACAGGGCTGGTCCTTGTGGCAATCTTTGGGGGACGCCTATATTCACCAGTGAACGTCTTTCGGCTGATATGATGATGATTATGATAATGAAATCCATATGTTTCTACCAAATGTCTAAAGCAGTACTTCAAAATCTACAGATCGCTAAACCTAGCGGTTGTGGCAGGCAGTAACACTGGAGTATCAGATCTGAGGAGTTGGACGTTAGTATTAAATTCGCAAGTTTCTACTTAATATCTAAAGAACTTCTTTAAAATCAGGAAATCGATAAAGGATAAACGTTGCGGTTATTGTGGGCAGTACTGCAGCATCAGGAGTGAGGAGTTGAAGTCAAAATCAGGCTGTTAGTATTTGATTATGCCAAACATGCTATACTTTCATTTTCACGTGTCTAACACTCTTGGTTAAGGTAAGCAGTACGTCTGCAGCATCAGGCTTTGAGGGTACAAGGATACAAATATTATAATATTGCATTGTCATGAGGACTTGACACGAATTCCAAATTTCATTAATTTTGGTGCAGTAGAAGTGGTCGAAAAATCGATCACAAGATTTGAAGCATCGACGACAGTTGATACGCGGTGAAGTTAATAAAAACCGTTTAAAAAGTTTTTGGACCTCTGGCCAAACTTAATATAGGTACTTACATATTTACAAGGGGTAAGTATGTCATATTTTGTAATAATAAAAACGACCATTTAATATTCAACGAATTCAAATAATTATTTTAAGTACATATTAGGTGTATTCTGCCAGGTCATATGACAGTATAGATCTACAAGAAAAAAAATCCTGGCATCAATCTTACACCTTAACTCTCAAAGAGGGGGTTTGGACAACAGAATATCAGAGAAACAAGATGTAAATTCAGAGGGCACAGACGGCGGTCAGAACAACAGAAATTTGCATAAAAGGCCACAACTATTATTTCGCCTTGCCGACTCTTTTCGGGGTAGACTAGTACATGTAGGGGCTCTCAGTCCATAGAAATTGTATATGGTATGAGACTGGCACGTTAGAAATAATAATAACATTCCGGAATGTTCTGCTGATCGTTCAAGGAATCCCTGACTCGAAGAGGCTTACTTATTTTAGACGAAGTTATCTGTGTTGTAATTAATTTGAAATCATACTAGATTATACAACAACTAGTTAACTTTACTAACTTCCTTTAGGATCAACGAACACTCGTAATACGCGTTGTTATCCTTGCAGAAGAACTGCGCGTATTCTCTACGAGTGTTCTTTGTTCGAAACAGTGTTCCTTTCCTAGAGAGAGTTATTAATGTTTGTTACAACATCCACATAGTTGACTATCTATGACCAAGACTACCAAACCTAATATATAAGTTTTAACATATTAAGCACGTGCAAGAGTGTTGCAAACTTTATTTACAAAACATAAACAAGTGGAGCCAGGATCAATAACTTAGTATTTCAGTCAAAGCGGCCAAATAGTTCAATACATCATTTACTTTACAAATTGTGTACCGAAGTATTTGACAACTTTGGTTGCTACAAAATATTTGATGCTGACTATAAAAAGGTGCAGTCAGCTAGTATTTCAGTCAAAGCGGCCTAATATTTCTAAATAGGTAGGTATGTAAATAGTGTACAGAACTATTTGACAACTATACTTATTTGTACCTAAATTGCAACAAATAAAGCTCCGAGTCCATATGTACCTAATGAGACTTGATGACTTCGTCTATTTCTAACCAATTACCAAAGTATGAAAGAAATAATTAATTAATTCATATATTTGCGCAAAACTATGGCATCTGGGTTAGATTCATGTAATTATACGAGTATTTATTTTATTTTTATAGCTTACCTTAATACGATTTAATTTCTTGTTGTTGTATAACCAAAGATAAATTAACGACTTTATTGATGGAAAGCCTGAACAACAAAGACAAGTTTGTACACAAAAAAGGCAAATAATGATGTGCCCTCAGACTCTTCAGAGTCCTGACAAAACTCCACAAACGAAGTTTTCAACTCAATTTGCATTTGAAATAGAAATAAAAAAATAGTCAATTGTGCACAAAGGCGGTGACAGGAATTCGGGGGGAGTTAACGAGATGGCAAATATTTAATAATCCCGGATTGGCGAGAAGCAAAAATGTTTGTTAATGCTTTCACAAAGTAAGTGGTTTTGGGTTTTTCTCGTCGATTATTGATTTAATTATTCCACCTATCGAATATATCGAAAAATATTTCCAACGTTTCAAAAATGTCCGTATCTGAATATTTACTTATCTCATCTCTCACCTCATCAGTCTCATCACATTATAAATGTACCTATATCATCGATATATATTTAAATGTATGTATATTTTAAACTAATTTTAAACTTTAACTTTTTTTTTACTATACATGACAAATATTATTAGTTTACTGATTTGAAATAAATAATAGTAAACCTAAAAGCACAAGGTGGATTGATGACCCGGTGAAGGTCGCAAGGAGTCCGCTGGATGCGGATGGTGCAGGACTGGTCATTGTGGCAATCTTTGGGGGAGGCCTATGTTCAGTAGTGGACGTATTTCGGCTGATTTGATGAAATAAAGTAAGCTGCAACGAGCGATGCAAAGAGGACTACATTAGTGCACTAACGTTTTGTTCTGTTAATATTTCCTGTTAATTTACGGAATCGAAATCTCCTGTTTGCCACAAATTGTAGATAATTCGATTTTGCAAATTTGCATTCGATTTTATGCATGGCAATAATCGCACTTATTTTATATCTTTTTCGGTTACCGCGAGGATTAACACTTTGAGCGCGGGGAACTCCCGAGGGGAGTTCTCTGTGGGAGGTCCATTTTTGCTACAAAGCGGCAAAATCACGGGATCAGCTACGAGCGCAGCGCGTAGCATTCGTCCGCAATGAAAGTGTAAATGACACATTAAATAAAACTATGTTCATTTGTCATAGTATTATTTCACGCACTTATTTATTTAAAGAATAGGTTTAATATGAAAAATCACGACTGTACGATACCTAGCGACTAGACATAACCCTCTATAATCACTTAATCCATTAATTTATACATTTGCATCGGGAGCAGCTGGCATGCTAGTGATTATACTACACTGAGAAGGATGGATGTATGATGAGGAGTTACTTATCCTGTTTCCGCAGGGAATGTTTTTACTTGCTACTCAGAAAAACTAAGTAATGTGTGGTTTCGTATGACAAAGTATTAGTCAGGAGGCTTTACCTACAGGTATACTATTCATAAATGGACAATATATCATCTCGGTGTTTCCGCACTTGTTGCCAGAGAGCGCCATATCCTCTTTCGAACGGCTTGTCACGACGCTTACGTAAATGAAAATCTTGCTTGCGAAGCGAAAGGCACTCTTTCAATAAACAGTAGGGCGCACTTCACACAACTTTGAAGGAAATTGAGTGTAGAATGAACTCTGAAATAGTCTTTGAAAACGCTTTGCAACCAATGATGCTGGCTTGAAAAAGTTTCCCGTAGCGCATTATAGTTCTTCGAACGGCAATGGAATACATATTGGTACAAGAGAAATGCATGACGTTTCTACTTGTAATTACTGCCCTGCGACCATATATAACATGGACGTCTAACGCCAGCTCAAAAATGCCCCCATAACTAATTGTTCAATTGTGCCAAGATGGGCAGAACATAGCCCTTTTCTTAACACCGCGCATATTTCGGCGCAACATCTTTGACAAATGTTTATAGAATATAGCCGATCAAAACTTTGACAGACAACCAATCACAACTATTTTTAAATGGCGGTTTTAGTTTTTATAGGTTGATATTTAAATTCATTACCGCGATGCATTAAAGAGCGGGTGACACTTGTCAACTAAAATTCAAGACCGTTTTTGAAAGGCAATTTCGTATG
>JALPQI010007637.1:0-51685 GCA_025490895.1 Thaumatotibia leucotreta | reverse complement strand
TGTGGGAGTTCTTCAGATGCTTAGTCTGATAAAAGCTGTATGCACCAACCTCCCAAGGACATCTTGTGTTTGACAGCAACTCTCATCTACCCGTCTCTTTTTGATTCTATTTATTAAAAATAAATTAATTAAAAAATTAAATAAAAAACACGACTGCCGTTTTAAGCGAACTGATAAATTAATTAAAAAATTAAAAACACGACTGCCGTTTAAAAACGTTCTTAAAAGTAAAAAATAATTCCTTTTTCAGGTTTATTCTTGTGAGCGTATCTACATATAAGCGCTTGTCTTATTACTTACGAGATTTTGTTTCGATTGCAGTCGGGGAACCTTTCATTACGGAAAATATAAAAATTATGAAGGTTCCCCGACTGCAATCGAAACAAAATCTCGTAAGTAATAAGACAAGCGCTTATATGTAGATACGCTCACAAGAATAAACCTGAAAAAGGAATTATTTTTTACTTTTAAGAACGTTTTTAAACGGCAGTCGTGTTTTTAATTTTTTAATTAATTTATTTATTTGAAACCTTTTAGTGTATTGGAAGATTCTTTAAATTTCGATAAAATTTGGAAGGCTGACCCTGCGTAGGGCCGAAGTTCGCTCCGGAGGCCCGAAGAGTTCCCATCCCAGGTATTTTGGTCGAAGCCGTAGGTACGGCACGCCGCGCAAGGGCCGGAACGTTAGCGAAACCAATGTAAATTTATGTTAAGCGAGTCCGAACTTCCGAAGGGTGAGGTTTAGGATGGGAGGCCGAAAGCAGAGCTCGCGGAGGCCCGGACTATCACTTCGAAGGCCGAAGTCTGTCACTCGCAAGTAATTTAGAGCAAGGCTGAAGGCCAAGCTGTGAGAAAATTGAGTTACCATGCTTCTTTAACTACCCCAACATCTGAATATGCCGACATCCACGTAGGACCGAAGGCCCGACGGGTGAAACCACACGGTATAACCGTCCCCTTTATCCTTTTGACCGCCAGACGAACGAATATGCTGAGCTCCAGACGCCACGCGTACGTAGTTGTCGGCCAGTGGCGGTCAAAGGGTCAACTGTCTTAGGCCCGATAGTTCGCTACAAACTCTAAAAAGCTGAGCTTCATGTTGAGTCAACGGCCGAAAGCCGAGCCGCCAGAGCCCAGCGTTACCACGCTGGGCGGTGAAATAGGGTAACATAAAAAATAATCAAAGTATTGAAGTACGTAGTATTGACAAGCTGCGAAGACCGTAGTAGGCTCTGCTCCGCGTAGGGCTGAAGGTCCAAATCGTACCTAAGAGGGGCAGTGGTTCGCGAAGCCGAAAGCCGAGCTACCAGAGCCCAGACATCGGCCCGGACCAGTGGAGGAAGAGGCCCGAACTTTCACTAAGAGTGCCATAGCATTACACTTGTAAGAAATTTAAAGCAAGGCCGAAGACGGAGCTGTGGAAAAAATAAGCTACCAAGCTACTTGGAGCGGCACTATCGGGGTGCTCTCGGCGCGATCCCGAGGACTGGAGGCTCGACGGGCGAGTCCACGCGGTACAATCGTCCTTCTTAACTATCTTAATAATCGAAGCCAGAGCTTAGCGCTATCAGGGCACATAATGAAATAGTGAAACATAAAAAAGAGCCGCAGGCCCGACGATCGTTTCCACAATTTGCGAAAGTTGTAGACCGCACTCCGCGTAGGACTGATAGCCCGAAGTGTCCTCCAGAGGGGCGCCGGCTTACGAGGCCGAAGACCGAACTACCAGAGAGAGTCCAGCGCTCCTTCGCTATACAATGTAAAAGTTTAGCTTTAAAACGAATCTCAGGGCCGCAGACTCGACAATTCGTTTCGAGAAAATGCGAAGACTGAACGTCTGCAAATGGCTGAAGGGCCGTAGGCGAAAAAGGGCCTAAATACAATTTATTTTTTAACATATTTCAAGTTTTAATTTTGATGCAATTTTGTTTGGCCACAATTGCTGTTGTTATTGTATTGTTAGGTACATTGGCCTGATATTCAAATCATATCTAGAAATCCTCGATATTACTTAGGTACGTTACGTACATGGCATTAGCACATGATTAGTGCGACAGTATATCGCTGCAAAATAGACTATCCCTCTTTTATTCATATAGTTGGTAAAAGATGGAAAATCTATCTCGCGGCGACAAACTGACGTACCTACCAATGATGTACTAAGCATACATATGTGGTTAAATATCTCGTATCTCGCAAACTATTTACGTAGGTAAATGTTATTTCCATTCTTATTAAATATTGTGTTATAGCTATTTTCCGCAACTCGACATCTAACGTGCTATTTTGCGTGGTCCCAACGCTGGCCCAATACTTGTTGGGAGCTCACAAACAGGTTACCTCACGATGTTTTCCTTCACCGTAAAGCACTTGTGATGATATCAAAAATGATGATGTACATACATAAGTTTTTCGAAAAACTCATCGGCACAAGCTGGGGATTGAACCCAGAACCGCTGCGTAGCAGCCGTGCGTTTTACCACTCGACCACAAACACTTATATAATGTATCTGTTTCATACACACTAAGCCCCGTGTCAGCGGTGACAGTTCTGTCACGGCTTAGATATCAAATAAAAATTTCAATACCGCGATGTAGAACATTTCGAGTTTTCTCTTCATACATATAATTAAACATATAACTTGTATCTGTATTTACAATCTGCATGTAAAATGCTTCAATTTGATACCCAAATCATAGCGTTTGGATCACATATTATTCTATGCGATTTGATTGCATTTTAATGAATCTCGCTCTTCTTGAATAAGTTACACACATATAAGTTATGTACATATTTGTAATCGTTGTTTGAAGCTCTTCATTTTGATACGAAACTCGATAGGTTTCTTTAATATTTATTTTTTTTGGTCAGATAATATTGAATTTCAAGGCCGCCATATTATTTTTAACGTGACGTCACATATCCTATGTTACCCGCGACGTCACGAGGATTCTAATGTTACCTTACACTATTAAAAACGGTTAAGTGGTCGCGAAGATCTGCGCGTTTAAAGAAAATATGAAACATACATAGGGGCTGAACACATCCCTCATTCCTCTTTTATTTATTCATATTCATATAGTACGCTATATGAATATGAATAAAAGAGGGATGGATAATTTACTTTGCAGCGACATACTGTCGCACTAATCATGTGCTAAGTGCCATGTACGTACCTCACTAATATCGGGGATTTCTAGATATGATTTGAATATCACGCAAATGTACCTAACAATACAATAACAACAGCAATTGTGGCCCAACGAAATTCCTATTTGTGACACAAAGGCGCATCAAAATTAAAACTTGCAATATGTTAAAAAATAAATTGTATTTTTCTGTGTTAACAACAAAATTTCAAGATCTATTTAATAGAAACTGAACAATTTTATACATTGGACCGGATAATAATTCATAGGCAAACGAATTTTGATGATGACATGATTGCCAAAAGCTGCCAAGTACCTCAGTTGTCCGAACTGTTCGAAAATAACGGTCAATTAAAAAGGAATAGCTCAATAATCAGTCACATATTAGTTGAAAATAAGTGTCGACTTAAGTGCTGGAAATGATGATGACCCAAAGAGTCGATTTCGTATCAAAATCGTGGTGTGAACCTAAAACTTTGTCCAGTACTGTACAGAAAGTGCTTTACGGTGAAGGAAAACATCGTGAGACCTGCATACATCTGCGAACAAGTTCAAGGATGTATGAGAAGTTCCCAACAAGTACTGGGCAGTGTTGCGGAGAATGGCCAGAATACAATATCAAAAATAACGTACTCACAAATATCGGGGATTTCGAGATATGATTCGCATATCAGAGGAATGTCCCTAAAAATAAAATCAGAATAGCAAATTGTGGCCAAACAAAATTATACGTGTTGTAACATACACATACAATGAAAAAAAATAGAAATGTCTTAACAAAAACTGTAGGCTCTTATTTTGGATGAAAAAAGCCGGCCCACATTAAAGTGTCGTATCTCCCAAACTACGTAGGTACTTATTATATCTAATTAGTAATTAAATTAGGTACATGATAGGTACAACAACGCCACAAGAAAACGAGCTTAGTCAGACGATATGGCGCGGCTGCAGAGGAGCACTAAAGGTGGGGGGGGGGGAAGGTTTTCACCGTTCCTGGGTCGAGTTTGGCCTTAAAATATGTGCAGGGGAGTTGGTAAGAAGGAAGGTAGGTTTGCCTGGTGAATTGAGTCTCACCCAGCTCGGCCTTCGTCCTAACAGGCAAGCGCGCCGGCAATTTTCGAGCCTGCGGCCCTGAGATTCATTTTAGTGCTACACTTTTCCATATAGCGAAAGAGCGCTGGCGCCTTCGGCCTTGCAAGCCGGCGCCCCTTTGGGGGACACTTCGGGCCTTCGGCCCTACGCGGAGCACGGTCTACAGCCTTCGCAGGTTGTGGAAACGATCGTTGGGTCTGCGGATCTCCGATTCGTTTTCATTTTACGCTATTTCATCATGTAGTGTGGTAGCGCTGGGCTCTAGCTTCGATTGTTAAGGCACTTGGGCTCTCTAAATGAAAGTCTTCTCTCTGGACTCTGGCTTCGGGGGTCCGGGCCGGGGCTCACCTTTCGGCCTCGCAAACCAGCGGTCTCTGAGGGACGATTCGGGCCTTCGGCCCTACGGCCTTGGTATGTTGTCAAAACGATCGTCAGATCCATTTTAACGTTACACTATTCTGTCGGCTGACGTGGTAGTGCTGGGCTTTGGCGGCTCGGTCTTCAGCCTCGCAAGCTGGCGCGCCTTTGGGAGTCTTTTGGCCGTTGGCCCTACGCGGAGCTCGGCTTTCAGTCCTCGCTGGAGTTCGAAGCGAACCGTTAGGCCCTCTGGTTCGATTATTCGATTTGGATAATAGTTAAGAGGGACGATTGTGAGGACCGTGTGGACTCGCCCGTTGTGCCTTGGGCCCTACACGGATGTCGGTTTATTTAGATGCTGGGGTACTTGAAGAAGCATGGTAGCTCAATTTTCTCGCAGCTCGGCCTTCGGGCTCGCTTTAAATTTGCAAGCGACGCGCTTGGGCCCGGTCCGGTGTCGGTGTGACGCGCTTCGGCCTCCGCGAGCTCGGCTTTCGGCCTCCCACCCTGCGGACTCGCTCAAAATAGATTTACATTGGTTTTGTTAATGCTCCAGCCCTCACGCGGCGTGCCCTTCGGCTTCGCCCAAAATTAGCTGAATGGGAACTTCTCGGGCCATCGGAGCGAAGCTTCGGCCCTCTGCGGAGTAAGTTTTTGAAATTCTATCCAACTTTAAAGAATCTCCAGATTCACTAAAAGGTTTCAAATAAATAAAATAATTAAAAAATTAAAAAACACGACTGCGGTTTTAAGCGAACTGAAAAGTAACAAATAATTCCTTCTTCAGGTTAATTCTTGTGACCGTGTCTACATAAAGCGTTCAAGAAGATGTGTCAAGGGTGACAGTCCTGTCACGGCTTAGGCATTGAAGAAAAACTTCAATAGTGCGATGTAGAACATTTCGAGTTTTCTCTTCAAACATATACTTAAACATATAACTTGTATATATATTTGAAATCGGCATACAAAATGCTTTAATTTGATACCCAAATCATAGCATTTAGATGACACATTATTCTTTGCGCTTTAATTGTATTTTACTGAACCTGGCTTTTCTAGAATAAGTAACAAACATATAAGTTATATACATATTCGTAATCGTTGTTTAAAGCTCTTCATTTTGATACCATACTCGATAGATTTCTTTCATATTTACTTTTTTTGGTTGGATAATATTGAATTTTTAGGCCGCCATATTGTTTTTAACGTGACGTCACATATCCTATGTTACCCGCGACGTCACGAGGATTCTAATGATACCTTACACCATTAAAAACGGTTAAGCGGTCGCGAAGATCTGCGCGTTTAAAGAAAATATGAAACATACATAGGGGCTGAACACATAATAATTATACTCTCCTTTTGGCAGTCGTGTAAAAAAGAGAACAATCTCAAATTTTAAGAATTTTTGAGAATTTTCTGTAACTTGTACATTGCTAGGCAGCGAACAATTTTTATGTAGGCATACAATTATAATATTAATGTACCATTTACTAAAACTATTTGGTAAAAATACTGTTTCCTTAAAGTACACTGCGACCAGGCGTTACCCCTGAATATTGTTTCGGCATCGAGCCGGAAAATTGGATTTGCAATCACTTCTTTGTTCCAACCGCGACGCGACGCCATGATCGAAGTCGGCAATTTTTCGGGAAACGTCTTTATTGTATTAGGTACGCGTGCTACACTGCCGTGTTGTCACATCTACCGACTTATCGGTAAATCTACCTATTTTGCCATCGTTCTACCTATCTACCGGGTCAAAATTATTTTCTGTCACGCTTTTAGTTGCTGTTTCGACTCAGTATATGTATAAAATCCGGTGCACTTGTATTTCTTTTTCACGCTAGATTTTAATCTATACATCAAAAATTGGAAACAAAACATCATCTCATACAATAATCACAACTGTGTCACGTTTTTAGGGACACAACATAAGACAACGAAAAGAATTTAAAACCCATTTATCAAAACGTAATAAATATAAGGGCCTCGGCAAAGAGTACAATTTTGTACCGTTTGGCGTAGAAACTGTAGGTTCTTGGGGCCCCAGCGCACGCAAATTGTTTGCTGAGATCGCGAAACGTCTGGTTGATGTAACTAAAGACCGAAGAGCTGGCGACTTCCTCGCACAACGCATCAGTATTGCGATACAGCGAGGAAATGCCGCCAGCATCCTCGGTACAATGCCACAAGGGCCAATCTTAGATATAGGTTAGGTTAAGTAGATTAGTTAGATTTAATCTATGTATATAAATTGTAGTTTTGAAAATAAATATATAAAAAAAAAATATATCAAAATCTTACGATGATGAAAAATTTTCCAAAGGTTTTATGACATATAAATGTTATCATCGTTAGAGCGCGTTCCGTGCTAAGGTTTGTGGGTAAGATGACATGTCAGCTCGACAAATTGTCACTGACACTACTGACATTGACAGATGCCAGCAAAGAAAATGATAGTGACAGTTTTTGTGGCATTTTGCTCATGTCGGTTTGTAAAACGGTATGGTATATGAAGGGTCCACGGAAAAAAACATGTCCAGTACTTAAAAAATCAGGGCAAATTCACACCTTATCCTGTTAAAAGTAAGGTGGTTTTTTCTACTGTAATTTGAATTGACTAGACATGTCATGTTCTTTCCGTGGACCCTTCATATTGTGTTATAGATTAGGCGCCATTGGCCTTGATGACGGTGGCAGATCTACCTATTTTTGGCTTCTAATTTTACCAATTTCTACCTATTTTTGCATGTCGTTCTACCAGTTTGCCCACGTTGTATGTGACAACACTACGACTTGCCTAGTGATCAGGTGGGATCATGTTGTGGCGAAACAAATGAAGAGGAATTGATGGCTTCGAACTTTTTTACAATTGAAGGGACAAGTAAGATTGATGTTTGCAAATGGGTGGGATGAAACTGTTTTAGAATGGTAACAATAGAATGTTTACGAGTAGCTGATTTATTATGTGTATGTTTGTATTATCGAGATGGTCCAATCGAATATAAATATAACCGCACAAACTTGTTCCGATTCTATCCTCATCCTGTCGATTGTCATTTATAAACATATTCGATTTTTGACAAAATAATGAATGAAAAGCTGGTTGACGTTGAGGTTACACTCAATTTTTTTTTCTTTTATGTAAAATGTAGAACAAAGGAAAAATACTATATTTTCTAACTACATTTGAATTTCAAGAGCTCAATCTGACGTATGACGGGCAAGATGAGGCTATACGGATAGATAGGACAGTGTGGAATGGCGCTTACAGTGACTGTTTCCAAATATAAAAAAAAAGCAAATCTCAGCATAAAAAAGCAATGACTCAGCAGCGCTGCATGAAGTTGCATGAGCTTTGATCGATGGTGCGCTTAGCTGCCGATGAAACATATATCTGTGCTCATTTATCATTTATTTACATACATCTGCAGCCGTAACATGAGTTGGCAAGTATCGGTTAGGTTGTACGTTAGGTTTTATTCGATACGTACACTCCGTTTGAACTTAGAAAACCCTTCGGATCCAAGAAAGAGACGGAAGGCTTGGGCTACAACGGCGACATGCGATAAAGCAGGAAAGTAGTGTTACCTTCGTTCCGAAGGGTTTTCTAACTGCTTGCAATTGCACTGTAAAGGCCATCGCACACGCTCCAATAAGTACGTGTGAGTGCGATGTAATGCTTTATATATCGAGTGCCCCCATTGACCCCCCTCTGGATCCGCGCCTGGGTACGGCTACTGGGTCGTGGAGCAGGAGTGAACAGGGTGGTGTAATGCTATTTCGCCGAAATATTTTTCGTCTAATTTTACTTCCCAACCAACTTATGGAAGGAAAATTCTTTTCGTTGTCTTATTTTGTGCCCCAAAAAAACGTGACGCAGTTGTGATTTTTGTATGAGATGATGTTTTGTTTTCAAGTTCTGATGCATGGATTAAAATCTAGTGTGAAATAGAAATACAAGTGCACCGGATTTTTTTATACCCTGAGTTGAGACAGCAACTAAATGCGTGACAGAGTGGTATGAAACAAGACAACGAAAATAATTTAGACCCGGAAAATGATTCATGGCATACGAAAAATTTATCAAATTATTATTTGCTAAGTTTCATTTCACCAAATTTTCGTAACTGTAGTGTGCTATTGTGATGATTCCGCTAAATTAAACTATAGGAAGAAAAGTTTGGGAATTAATAATGCCATAAAACTTTTGGACGCATATTGGTGAACCGTCCCCAAAATCACCACTTTAGTGCGACGTAATCATTTTTTATCTGTTTTTGGTAGGTACCAACCTCATACATATGAATAAGCGTAGCCTTTTGATTTGGATATTGGGAATCAGGCTTGTAAAGACAAGACAAGATTAATCAATTGATTACCATTGTCAATGATTAAGGAGTTCGATGTTTTAATCAAGATTGATTTCGCGATTGATTGATTTCATTTAATTTTATGACTCCATCGCATTCATTACCTTAACAACGATAAAACGTCGGTATCTTAATTTAAAGCGGCATTGTTACTTACATACCCACTCCAGTATAAAATGTGCAGTCAGCAAATGAAATGAAATGAAATTATTATTGCTGAACATGGGTTAGTCATTTATAAACAGGTAAGTTGGTGTTAAAAGCTGCATGTTCCACATGATCTGCCTTGTCAGGCGTGCAGAGTTCGGTCTTAAAATTAAATTGGTAATAATATCATTAATTATTTAAGAAGTAACATACTAAATACAACAAATACTTAAACACAATATTATTTTTACATTTTCACATTTTTAGAATGTCTATGTAATTTCATTGTGTAGATAATCTTTAATAGAATAAAAACATTGATCTAATAATCATTTGTGCAATCGTTTTTTAAATATCTCCTGTTTTAGTGAAGTAGTAGGTATGTACCTAAATTGTAAATATTAGATGCCATATACCAAAGCAAAAATACCATGATCACCGACGTCCGAGCTTTGAATCGAACCCACGTACAACCTCTTCAATCGATCCTAGCAATCACCGGTGAATTTGGCTTTTTTTGGTGTACGAGTATCTTATATTTATAATTTATTTTATACTTCGAAGATGGTGCACTTTGTCTTGGATTTCATGAAAAAAAAACAATACCACTGCAGTTTGAAGAATAGTTATTTGTTGTACAAGGAAGGAAAGTGGTTGTTTAATCATCGTGCCAATATTGAGACCCGAGCTAGCGAGAGATTCCATAGTTGAACCACGAGCGAAGCGAGTGGTTTAAAAATGGAATCTCGAGCGTTGCGAGGGTTTCAAGGCACGATAATTAAACAAACTTTGCTCCCGTGTGCAACACAACATTTTTCCCCACACTAAAGCGAGGAAGCAGCTACGAACGTGTAAAAAAAACAATCAATGCAACAAATACTTTGATGTTTGGAGTTGTGAGCACACAGACGCCATCCTACCTTTTTAATAAGCTAATTTGGTCACGCAATTCTAGGTCGTCCGAGGTTAGGTCTTCAAGGTTTCTCCAACTCGTTTGTCCTCCTCATCAAACGGCGGCGTTTCGTGGTAGCTTCAGATATGCAGCTACGAGATGCTGGAACATTATTCCGCCGCCGATCCGTGCACTGAAATCGATTCATACTTTTAAAGCAAAATGCCGGGTATATTTCCTTAGTGACCAAATTTATGGTAATCAAAAATTAATATGAAAATTATAACACTTAAGTAATGTTAAAAAAATTTAATGATATTGTTTTAGTATTTACTCACCATCCTGTAATGCCTTTAATGTTTAAGTGTTTGATACTTTGTTTGATTGTAGATTGAGAGCAGATATATATTTGGCTCAAGTGGGTAGATCACCTCTCAATCCAGCAAGCGCCACGGTGTCTTCTTAATTATATTTTCTTTTTTCCTTTACGAGGTTTACCGCATGTTCTCACTAAATTAGTCTGCAAATTCCTTTAATTTTTTTTTTTTATTGAATTTTACTCCTCACATTCTCTCTTGTAAGATCTTATCTTGGCACGTGATGCGAGTAGTATACAGGGTTGCCAGTGCCAATTATTATAATGTTTTCATGCATGTACTGTTACCGGTGTCACTTGTTAGTTTTAAGAATAGTCTTAAGTTTATTATTTTTTTTTTTTTGTTTTGGTTGCCCTGAAAATCAGCGTCGTGGCAACCTAGCCATGACACATGCTGAGTGGCAACCTTTTTGGTGTGTTTATTTCTTTTTATTGGTTTCTTTGTAAATGTACCTATTTAATCGCCAAATAAATAATATTCTATTCTATTCTATTCTAAATCAGTCTTTATGAAATAACTTAGAGTAGTTCTAGTACTACCTATAATAACAAAATATATTTTTTAGTATTTAACTACAGCAACATACCTACTATAATATCAATATAATAGTTATGAGATCAATTAATGTTGTAACTTGTATAAATTGCATTTTTTTTCTTATATTTAAGACTTTTAAGTTTAACTTAATTTGGTAAATGACTAGGTCTAAGTGGCTAGATTTTTTTTATAATTACAATGAAACCTACCTACATTAATTAAATTGTCAAAATTTCTATGATGTTTAAGTATAAAATCTGTATCCGGCAGCTAAAACATAAATCATTTTAAAAGGTAAACTTAAATTGCCTACTTTTTGGTGAGATATTACATAGGAAACTTTCCTTAGAAAACTGTACATTCGAGTATTTTTTTAAAAGTTGGCAACATCGACGTACAAGACGTCAGTGTTAGCGGGTTGCGTTCTGAATGTAAGAGTATACTATCTGGTTTTTGACCAATATGATAAGATTTTGCGATAGGTTTTTATGAAATACTAAAAATCTAATTTATTATCTTGAATAAATGAAATAATCTGGTGTATGATAACATTTTCATGGTGTCCCTCAAAAAATAATCAGCGAATCATAGCCAATACCAGCGTTTGACGTTCCATGGTTTTGAACGTTTCACGGTTCATCTGTCAATTTACTTCCTTCACAAGTGATTAAAATGCAACTTCCCTCACTGAAATTAGTGAGGGAAGTAGGTGTTTCCGAGCTAGTGTGGGGAAAAACTATTAACACTTCACAAACTTAATAAACTGACGTCTATCGTATCGTCTATCTACTCTCGTAATAAAAATTATGCGTGATATTAAATATCTCATAAATCTCTGCGCCAAACCAAATTGTTATGCTAATGTTTCGCACGAGGCTTCTCGTTCTCATTTCAGCTTTAAAACCCCATGTCAAGGTTATATGGAACGTCATTTGTCAAAGACAAAGAAAAATAAGATTGTCTATCTACAACCAAATTACCAATAGTCCGGTTGCTTCTGGACTAAAGCGAGCATTACATTATCCATATAGCAGAGCGCTAATTTACCGTTACTGGATGAGATTAAAGAGAGCTTTGTCCTTATACTATACTAGCTAGCAACACTCGTTAGTGCCTTATTTTCATTTCGGCAGTGATCACATTTTTTGAATCGCACCGCATCATCCGAACAGAACAAAACATAAAACAGTTGGTATTGTTTTAAGACAGTTGTCTAAATATATTTTCAGAAGTAAAAAGAGACTTAGGCATCAGTGGGCCCTTCTTTTCGTAATCTTTGTTTTTTATCACGTTAAAATGGCATGTCTCTTTAAATATTAATCACGTTTGGGTAGTACCTAAGTATTTCCTTTTGCGTAGTACATGCTTCGTAATTTTGAACTAAAATGCTATAACTCAAACAATAAAAAATAAATATGATCGATTTCGTCAGTGACGTGTATACTCGTAGTTGAACTATAAGGAGCTTATACGTACGTACGGCGGCGTTTCAACGTAATGCACGCCGTAAGCTCAGTAGCGTAGCTTAGTTTTCTCTTTATCTCTCTGTTTATTATTAGTGTGACTAAGATTGTCCACAGCTGCATAAAAGCCTCTCATCAACAAACGATCACTCGCCGCTCGATCGGCATGATGATACGAATGTGATAATTAAAGCACCTTATTATTTGCTAGTCTCTGGTAAGGGGTGAAACCCGGCAAGAGTTTATTAGGGCATGTTATTAACAATAACGTAGCACATGTGTAAGTTAAGTATTCGCATATATTTCCAGGAAATAGAAAATTCTAGTATGTCTTTGAAATACTATTTTTAAATTGATTTATTTTATTGACTTTATTTCTGAATTCCCTCTTAATAAACTGGAGAGTACAGAAAACCTTAGCGAAATATCAATTGATATTCCATAGTATTATTACTTTCACACGAACTTGCTAACTGATGAGATTGGAGGATGGATTCATATATTATGGAGAAATGTCAAGATCTTAGAGAAGTTTGTCAGAAACAAAATGTACATACCTGTGGGCAACCATCTAACTATATTAGTATAACCTTAAAAAATATTGTAAGTGAATGATCTTCTTGAGCAATATCTATGTTCTAACACGTAAATGGAAACTGTTTTGGCCAATGTGTTGTCTATATGTAATGTATTATCTGCATTAATATTCGCTGTTTGTTTCCCATTATAGTAAATAAAATAATATAAAATAAAACCGTAGTTTTCTTCCTTCAATTACTAAACTCGTACTTGTATCATCTCATCTGAAAAGCTCCCTAAACCTGAAGGACCATTTTTCTATGTGGTGCAATTTAAAACCAGCATTTTAAACGTAAGTTCTGTTATGAACAACTATTTCTAAAGCGTAATTCTTTGAGCGTTTCAGACACCTTATTAATCTGGTCACATTTTTATAGAAGTGGCAGAATATTTTGACGCTATTCTTAGTTGTAGTTGCAGAGCCCCCGTATTTCACTATGACAGAAATAAAAGCCAATCACTTTGACCTTACTATTTCTACAAAAGTGTTCAGACGTCTCATTAATCTGATTACATTTTTGTTAAAATATATGAATTTGCTGCTATTTTTAGTTGCAGTTGCAGTATCTTACCACGACAGCAATACAATAGCCAACCAATCCAGGCATTTATTTCTACAAAAATCAATGAGGCATCAGACTCGTTTGAAGAATTATCCAAAAACGGTTAAAGCACAAACCTACCATGATGTTTTAGACACGATACGCGACCATACAGATATGGGAAATTCCTTTCAATTGAACATCAAACAGTTCCCTTGATTCCATACCATAGACCACCTCCGTTCTATTAGAAATAGCATAAAACTCATGTCTTAATTGTAAATTAATATTTAGATAGTAATTTTACAGGTCGCATAACCTCTTGCCGCCTAGACAATAAAATTTGCCAGTGAATTTTGAAATAATACCTAATGTAGGAAATAGAATAGAATTTCTTTTGTTTAAGAAAACATTTTAATAGGCCTCTGGGAGGCAGGAGGATAAAATAATTTTGGTCGCACAGGTTGAACAATGTAAAAATTGTCCTTTTTTGTGTTCAAATGTTTACTAGTTTTTTGTATGTGACCCGTAGTTTAATTATCTGCTTAGAACTATCAGAATCAATTATTTGGTAAAGAGACCCGGTTCACTTTTGTAATTTTATGTTTGATTGGCAAGTGAAAAAAAAGTTTTTGATAATTTCATTTTTTGAACCAATCAATTAGTGCGAATTAATAATGGTTAAATTTACCTGCGCAAGTCTAAAATAGGTACTTGTTTTATCAGTGGATGTACGCGATAAATTTAACCATTAGGTATTAGCACTAATTGATCAATTCAAATAGATAATACAGTTATTGGAAACTTGCTGTCCATTTGAACGCTGGCTGTCCAATTCAGTCTGGGTAACATATATTTCGCAATTCGCATGTCTGTATTGTCTGTCTGTCTGTTTATAGTTACAGATCGGGATTTGAAAGGAAATACACATTCTTTTTATAGTAGTAGTGTGACCCTACCTACGAAGCTGGAGGTTCCGGGTTCGAAACCCGGCGAGGACATTCTTTGTGTATTTATTTATCACAAATGTTTGTTCCTCGGTCATGGCTGTCTATGTATTTAAGTATCTATATGTATCTATCTATTATATATATCGTTGCCTGGTACACAACTACACACATCACAAGCCTTAATTGAGGTTACCGTGGGACTAGGTCGATTTGTGTAAGATGTCCCAAGATGTTTATTTATTTATTTTATTTTTTATTATATCATCGGAAATAGTCGCAGATTGTATTAAAAATTACTCAAGTACCAGGAGAAATCATTAGTCGTTATAATTGACGTAATTAGCGGGTGACTTAGGGGCGCAAGGTTTACAGCTTACAATTAAACCCTAGCCTATCGGAGGTAATCTAGCCATTCTCTCCATCGGCAGGTAAAATTGATAGCTCGTGTAAATTCTCGTTCCACCTGAATACACCAGAGACAGATGCTTCCCTCAATCCAATGCCATATGTCATTAAATGCTTGTATGTCAACGCCAACCTCATTGTTAGTGCCACAAGGTTCTATTTAGCTTGAGAGTTTTCTGAGATAGGACGTTTGTAAAGTTCAAAATGGGATTGTTTTACCCTTTTAACGTAATTGAAATTCATTAAAGCTGAACGCTCAAATCTGGTTATTTACGCAATTTTTAACAAATCTGTTTGGTTATTTCCGTAATATTGCGGATTTTAGTAAGCTTAGCCAAGAAAATTAAGTATGATAACCTAGGTAATATTTTAACGTTCACCACAACACGTTGACCACTGTACACATGATTGTTTGTCTATCTTTTGTTTCATATTATAGTTCAATCTTTTGCTCAAAGGTTGACTGGAACTTAAAGGGATAAGTTCGCCTTTCTACCTGTTTCTAATTGTTCTGTGTATTTTTTACCTATGTTTTGTGCATAATAAAGAATTTAAAACGAATTCTTAATTTTTAATTTTTGTTATTGTTTTAAACATGGGATTTTGAAGTAACAAAGTAGAAAATAATTGTTATTTATATTTTATGTTAATTTGAAGCTTCGTCAAAAAGTCAATCTAATCAATAATCCATACAAAATAGAATTATGTACATTTATATTTTTTACCTTCATAACCTGTAAATCTCCTTATAAAACAGTATAAAAACAATTACTGACGTAATAATCTGAAATATAAAATATTGATTTTTTGGGTTTCATACAACATTCCGCTTTTAAAAGGCATTGAGCAGTGAGCACCGCTTTGCAGTTGAGATAAAATTACGAAACTTGGTACATTTTTTTATCAACGTCATAGGTGTCACAAAATAAGAGTGTTTCTTTGGCTTTGGCTCCCCCAAGATTGCCACAATGACCGCTTCTGCTTCACCCGTATCCAGTGGATTCCTGCGACCTTCACCAGGTTATTAGTCCACCTTGTGGGGGCACGCTGCGCCTTCCGGTATGTGGCCGCCACTCGAGTACTTTTCGGCCAATTCTTCTACGTGCAATGTGCCATTTCAGTTTAGCGATTCGGAGTGCTATATCAGTTATTTAGGTTCTGCCGCGGATAGCTTTATTTTAATACCTACGATCTTACGGAAAGACCCCAAGCATGGCCCGGTGTTTCTATGCGATTTTGTTACGCGTTTTATTTGTTCATTACCATCACCACTTTATTTACCGTTTTATAAAATCAAACGAGACTATTATGCCAGAATAGCAGACAAACATGAGTCTGCTACAAGATAATCGAAAATGACTCCACTATTTATACGCAGTTCGTCAATAATTTGGGAATGGTAATGACCTGATTGTTGCGACTGAATAATCGCATAGAACTACCCAGCCCTCTCCATTGCCCTTTGGCTGACTTTGGCCTTCTTATGAGGCATAACGGCTCAATGTAAGCGACCGCGTTTCTGAAGTCTTGTATAAATTTTGTTCCTCCTTTTGGGTTGTATATAAGCTCTACTTGTTTCGACTTTGTATTTCGAGTCGTAGCTCAACTGGATATAAAATTATCCTCCTGAATCTTAAGCGGTATTGTACAGAATGTTCCAGGAACAATTTCATTATCCCGAAAGGTGAAACGATTAGATTTACATAATCTGCGCCCGAAGTGACGGCACTTACTTATTCAGGACATGGCTTCCGATAGCACCTTGTGCGCTTACTATTGGGTTGTGAGGAGAATAGTTAACCGTGTAAGAATACACCCACCCTAACTCTTCCCGTGAATGTCGTAAGTCGACTAAGGAATTGATGTGTGATTGTGCATTCCTTGATAGAAGATTGAGAGTACGAATACGTTTTGTCACCTCTCCAACTCTTCTCGTGGGTGTCGTAAGTCGACTAAGGGATTGACGTGTTACTGACCTTTTATTTATAGAAGATTGATGATGGGCAGAAGCATCATCATAGTGGACATACTACTGCGATTGCCAGTCCGCTTGTCCAGCGTGGCGATTATGGGTATTTACCTCCTAGTAGTCCTCCTAATGCGTTCATACGCATAGGTAATAGGAGAAGGAGAGGCCTACGTCCAGCAGGGGACTACCAGAATAGTAATCTTATCATCTTCATCATCATTATCAGCCGATAGACCTGCACAGCTGGTTGCACCCCGGGCGACGTGTGCCCATCCTCTAATGCCGCGGCTACGACATCGGTCTAAGGCGACCGGCTTAGCGGAAAACCATACGTGCAAGAGGCAGTACCCATATCGGCATCCCGCTCCAACTCGTGGATTCGCTCACCGCTGGTCGCCTTAGACCAATGTCGTGGCCGGGCCATAAGGCACACGTCGGAAAGATGGTGATAAAAAGTTTAAAACAAACGCGTTGATACTCACATTCTAAGCTTGCGTACTCTTCGTTTTTATAGAAGTTCGCAAAAGGACGTAGGTAAAATATTATGCTGGCTGTTGCTATGATACTCACTACATTTTCTTTATAATGTTCATAGTTAAAATTTCTGTGAGACTGAATCAGAACAGTGTTTTAGTAATCCTAAACTCATTTAAAAATGTAATGAAAATAAAATGATTTCAGCATTCAAATTCAATGAATGAACTTTCAATTACCTTCCCATTAAAATGTTTTGATAACTTATTTAGACGAGTCCGAACCCTACCCGTATAGTACTTAAGTTAATTTATTTGAAACCCTTTTGCATGAGACCGGATAACAGAGAATTTATTTCAATTAGTTAAAGGTAAATGTGGAATAGAGAGAAAGTTGGTATTAGGTTTATACCATTTTAATCCTTTTAGATAGCTATATGTATAAACTTTATATTGAGATTAACCGTCATTAGATTAGTGGGTTTATTTTGCAATTAATATCACCAGGCCCAGGTTCTTAAGCGCCGCAAATACTCATCCCTTCTCAAGGACTATGAGTTTGCGGCGCTCGCGATAGAGATCCTGGGCCCCTGGTCTTCTGACATGAAGGCTTTCATGAGGGCCATGTCGGCGCGGCTGGTCAACACAACCGGGGACCAGAGAGCTGGCGCGTACCCACAGAATTAGATTTGGATAGAAGAAACAAGTTCATTCATTTGTAGTACGGCGGCCGAGCTTGTCAGATTTTGTACTGAAATTGTTACTTGCCTATGATTTTAAATATGTCTCAGGCCCTTGAGTATTCATATTTTTTTGTGTTGTTTCAATTAATATTACTTAAGGAGGCATTATTAATGTTTTTGTTCACTTTAACTTACAAAATTTGACGCCCGAAAGCTGCAAGCTGCGATTAAAGACGGACAACTCAGTGGATTTCACCGAGTTCATTTGACACGCTAAGTAGATACGTTTGCTTGATCTATGTAATGGTATATATGACATCTGTGCGCGTACCTCTCCCAACGGATCGCTCTTGCGGTACAGAGAGGTAACGCCGCCAGCGTTATGGGGTCCATGCCGCAGGCGGACCTGCTGGACGGAGTGTTTTTCTTGTAATAGGATTTTATTTATATAGGAAGGTTTAGTTTTACTTTATATTATTAGTTTTAGTTTGTTATACCTATAATTTTCTTTTTACACGACTGCCAAAAGGAGAGTATATGTGTTCAGCCCCTATGTATGTTTCATATTTTCTTTAAACGCGCAGATCTTCGCGACCGCTTAACCGTTTTTAATGGTGTAAGGTATCATTAGAATCCTCGTGATGTCGCGGGTAACATAGGATATGTGACGTCACGTTAAAAAGAATATGGCGGCCTAAAAATTCAATATTATCTAAACAAAAAAAAATAAATATGAAAGAAATCTATCGAGTTTGGTATCAAAATGAAGAGCTTTAAACAACGATTACGAATATGTATATAACTTATATGTTTGTTACTTATTCTAGAAAAGCCAGGTTCATTAAAATACAATTAAAGCGCAAAGAATAATGTGTCATCTAAATGCTATGATTTGGGTATCAAATTAAAGCATTTTGTATGCCGATTGCAAATATATATACAAGTTATATGTTTAAGTATATGTTTGAAGAGAAAACTCGAAATGTTCTACATCGCACTATTGAAGTTTTTCTTCAATGCCTAAGCCGTGACAGGACTGTCACCCTTGACACATCTTCTTGAACGCTGTGTGTATGAAACAGATAGATTGTATGTACGCACTTGTGGTCAAGGGGTAAATTGCACGGCTGCTACGCAGCGGTCGTGGGTTCAATCCCCGGCTCGTAACCGATGAGTTTTTCAAATAAAACTTATATACGATATATCGTTTGATATACAGTCAGTACCGGTCAAAAGTTTAAGTGCACTCCATGATTGCGATACAAAATAGACTTTCAGGCGATATATTTTTTTCAGTGTTAGCAGTAAAATTTCAAGAGCTAGTTAATATTAATTTCCCATAGAATCTGAACAATTTTATACATTGGATCCGATAATAATTCATAGGCAAGTAAAGTTGTCATATTTTGATGATGACATGACTACCAAAAGCTGCCACAGCTGCCTCAGTTGTCTGAACTGTTCGAAAGTAACGGTTAATTAATAAAAAATAGCTCAATTATATTAGTTCAAAACAAGTGTCGACTTGAATGCTGGAAAAATGATAGCCCAAACAGTCGATTTCGTATCAAAATCGAGGTGTGAACTTAACATTTAAGTAGTCCAGTACTGTACAAAAAGTGCTTTACGGTGAAGGAAAACATCGTGAAGGAACTTGCATACATCTGCGAAGAAATTCAAGGATGTATGAGAAGTTCCTAACAAGTATTAGGCCAGCGTTGCCGAGAATGGCCAGAATACAATATCAAAAAATGTATATAAATATCTAAATAATAAATATCTTGGGACATCTTACACAAATTGACCTAGTCCCGCGATAAGCTCAATTAAGGCTTGTGATGTGGGTACCAGGCGACGATATATATAATAGATAGATACATATTATAGATACTGAAATACATAGACAGCCATGACCAAGGAACAAATATTTGTGATAAATAAATACACAAATAATGCCCTCGCCGGGATTCGAACCCGGAACCTCCACCATCGTAGGCAGCGTCACTACCAACTAGGCTACGGAGGTTGTCAAAATAACGTACGATATCAGGAATGTCCCTAAAATACAATCACGATAGCTATTGTAGCCAAATAAAATTGCTATACGTGTTGTAACATGCTCATAAAATTTAAAACTTGAAATATCTTAATAATTAATATCTTGAAATATATTAATAATATGTACCTACGTAGTTTGCGAGATAAGAGACATTTAATAGGGTGGGTTTTTTTCATCCAAAATATGAGCCTACAATTTTTGTTAAATGTCAAATTAGTAATTAAGCAAACGATAGGTACAACAACGTCATCGACACTAGAAAACGAGCATAGTCAGACATATGGTGCTGGAGAGGAACGCTAAAGGGGGGGCAAGGTTTTAAACGTTCTGCCGTTGGTTTTTGGTCAGATCAGGGTCGGATTCGCGCTTAACAGTTGCGCAGGGGAGTTGGTATGAATGAAGGCAAGTTGGCCTGGAAACTTACGTCTCACGCAGCTCGCAGGCAAGCGCGCTGGGTGGCCGCGCTCCAGGCCTTCGGCCCTATGCATTTTCAGTCTCCGCATTTTCTCAAAAAGATTTTTCGGGCCTGGGGCCCTGAGATTCGTTCTAATGCTACTTTTCCATTGTAAAGCAAAGGAGCGCTGGGCTCTGGTAGCTTGCAAGACACTTCGGGTCTTCGGCCCTACGCGGAGCACGGTTTACAGCCTTCGCAGTTTGTGGAAACGATCGTCGGGTCTGCAGATCTCCGATTCGTTTTCATGTTACGCTATTCCATCACGTAGTGTGGTAGCGCTGGGCTCTGGCTTCGATTGTCAAGGCAGTTAAGAAAGACGGTTGTACCGCTTGGGCTCGCTCGTCGGGACTCCGACCATCGGGCTTGCGCTTGAAGCACCCCGATAGTTACGCTCCAGTCTGTGCCTCTGACCCCGGTGGTCCGGGCTGGGGGCTCGGCTTTTGGCCTCGCAAACCAGCGCTTCTCTAAGGAACGATTCGGGCCTTCGGCCCTACGCGGAGTACGTCCTACGGCCTTTGCAGGTTGTTGAAACGATCGTGGGATCCATTTTAACGTTACACTATTCCGTTGGCTGATGTGGCAGTGCTGGGTTTTAGCGGCTCGGCCTTCCACCTCGCGAACTATACGTACCCCGCCTCTGAGTGCCGTTTTTGGCTCTACGCGGAGCTCGGCGTTAAGTCTTCGTTGGAGTTCGAAGCGAACCGTTGCACGCTTGGCCCTCCGGTTCGATTATTAAATTAGTTGGGAGGGACGGTTGTACCGTGTGGGCTCGCTCGTCGTGCCTTGGGCCCTACGCGGATGTCGGTTTTTTAGATGCTGGGGTATATGAAGAAACATGGTGGTTCAATTATCTCGCAGCACGGCCTTCGGTCTCGATTTAAATTTGCAAGTTACGTGCTTGGGCTCTCGAAGTGAAGGTCCGGACCTCCGCGAGCTCAGTTTTCGGCTTCCCACCCTGAAGCTCGCCCTTCGGACTCGCTCAACATAAATTTAAACTGGTTCCAGTAATGTTCCGGCCCTCACGTGACGTGCCCTTCGGATTCGCCCAAAATTAGCGGGATGGGAACTCCTCGGGCCCCCGGGGTGAAGCTTAAGCCCTCTGCGAAATCGGTTGTTGAAATTCTAACTTTAAGGAATCTCCAGATTCACTAAAAGGTTTCAAATAAATAAATTAATTAAAAAATTAAAAAACACGACTGCCGTTTTAAGCGAACTTAAAAGTAACAAATAATTCCTTTTTCAGGTTAATTCTTGTTAGCGTATCTACCTAATAATCCCCCCGTGGGGTGCCCACCTGGTCGTGGTGGAGGGGCTCAGTAACCGTGGACTGGTCACCCACGGTGAAGCGAAGAGGCACCCAGGGCTGGCCAGTTTTGGGCCGCCGGCTGGCCCGAGGAGGACGCTCCAAGTGGGCTCACCGAGCCCGCTTAGGACGCGTGGTGGTGGACCGCAGAGGAAGAGGAGTGTCGGTGTTGTCGTTGCCGCTCTCCCTATCCTCTGTGGCCGAGGTGGGATCGCAGGGGGAGAGGCGTGATGGTATTACGGAGCGCCACTCTCCCTACCCCCTGCGACCTTGGCGGGGCCGTTCCGCCGTAACGGCGTCGGTGGGGCTGCAGAGGAAGAGGAGTGTCGGTGTTGTCGTTGCCGCTCGCCCTATCCTCTGCAGCCGAAGTGTGGTCGGCGGCATAACCACAGACCTGATATGCCGCCAGATGCCGGGAAATCTTCCGGCACCTACGGTCTCCTTGTGGCGGTCTCGGGAGGGTCCGCCACAATGCCTCATGGAGACCGAGGAGGAAGGCGCGCCCACCCATCGGGCGCGCCTAGCGTGGAGGGTCTTCGGACACCCGCGTAGGAGCTGCCGGCAAGCAGCTGCCGCCGGCGGGGTTGCGAATGTAAGCGAGAGCGTTCTCGTAACCCCGCCAAAAAGGCGACTAGGTGGCATATGGGGGGGTTTTTTAGTGGGTATACCGTAGGCCTCATTAGCCACGGGAGTCCCACATAACCGCTCGGGTCCCCTCCCGCACCCGGGCGGTATGCGTAAAGCATTTCTCCCCCCCTAAACACAAAAAAAAAAACAAAAAAAAAAAAAAAAATCTACCTAATAATAGGCGATTGTCTTATTACTTACTATATTTTGTTTCGATTGCAGTCGGGGAACCTTTCATTGTGGAAAATATAAATATATGGAGGTTCCCCGACAATCGCCTATTATTAGGTAGATTTTTTTTTTTTTTTTTTTTGTTAAGGGGGGGAGAAATGCTTTACGCATACCGCCCGGGTGCGGGAGGGGACCCGAGCGGTTATGTGGGACTCCCGTTTGGCTAATGAGGCCTACGGTATACCCACTAAAAAACCCCCCCATATGCCACCTCGTCGCCTTTTTGGCGGGGTTACGAGAACGCTCTCGCTTACATTCGCAACCCCGCCGGCGGCAGCTGCTTGCCGGCAGCTCCTTCGTTGGTGTCCGAAGACCCTCCACGCTGGGCGCGCGCCAGATGGTTGGGCGCGCCTCCCTCCTCGGTCTCCATGATGCATTGTGGCGGACCCTCCCGAGACCGCCACAAGGAGACTGTAGGTGCCGGAAGATTTCCCGGCACCCGGCGGCATATCAGGTCTGTGGTTATGCCGCCGACCACACTTCGGCTGCAGAGGAGAGGGCGAGCGGCAACGACAACACCGACACTCCTCTTCCTCTGCAGCCCCACCGACGCCGTTACGGCGGAACGGCCCCGCCAAGGTCGCAGGGGGTAGGGAGAGTGGCGCTCCGTAATACCATCACGCCTCTCCCCCTGCGATCCCACCTCGGCCACAGAGGATAGGGAGAGCGGCAACGACAACACCGACACTCCTCTTCCTCTGCTGTCCACCTCCACGCGTCCTAAGCGGGCTCGGTGAGCCCACTTGGAGCATCCTTCTCGGGCCAGCCGGCAGCCCAAAACTGGCCGGCCCCGGGTGCCTCTTCGCTTCACCGTGGGTGACCAGTCCAGGGTTACTGAGCCCCTCCACCACGACTAGGTGGGCACCCCACGGGGGGATTATTAGGTAGATACGCTAACAAGAATTAACCTGAAAAAGGAATTATTTGTTACTTTTAAGTTCGCTTAAAACGGCAGTCGTGTTTTTTAATTTTTTAATTAATTTATTTATATAATTATTTGTAAGTATATTGAATAAAATATTAATATCATCATGAGATGAAACAATGATGTAGGTATCTGGGTGAAAAAAGTCTGTCTGTCATTTCCATGGTTACGGTCATCAGAGTCACGCTGGTTTTAAGCAAAATTATACAAGCGATGCGAGGTTGACTGTCATATGAATGCTATATTTCATCATCAGCCTATGATAGTCTACTGCTGGACGAAGGCCTCTCCTATTAACTATGCTTGGATGCCATTGTTAGAATTAGACCAGATTAAAGTGGGACCAATCGGTTAGCATCGACTTTAAAAAAAAACATTAAAATCGGTTCACCCAGTCGGACGTTCCGAGGTAACAAACATAAAAAAAACATACAGTCCAGTTGAGAATCTCCTCCTTTTTAGGGTTCCGTATCCAAAATGGCAAAAACGGAACCCTTATGGTTTCGCCATGGCCGTTTGTCCGTCTGTTTGCAGCATAGCTCAGTGGCCGTTAATACTAGAAATCTGCAATTTGGTACAGGTATATTAATCATGTCAACAAAGCGGTACAATAAAATCTGGAAAAAAAAATTTTTCGGGTACCTCCCCAACTGGTGAAGTGGGGATGATTTTTTTATTTGATGTAATCCTATGGTGTGGGGTATCATTGAATAGGTCTCTTAAAAAGAATAAGGGTCTTCACAGAATGTTTTTCTGTAAAGTCATTCTTTTCGGAGATAATCGCTTCAGAAGAAAAAAAAAATTGTGCACCCCTCTAACTTTTGATCCGTAGGTCCAAAAAATATTTAAAAATCATGATTAGTGGGCTTATAAAGTACTTTAAAATAAAACTATTTCGAATATAATCGGCCAAGCCGTTTTTGAATAATTACGGAATCCTACACTGAGCATGGCCCGACATGCTCTTGGCCGGTTTATTTTGAAGTTAGTTGAAAAAGAAACGGCAACTGAAAGACGAACCAATCTTAAATTAAAAGAAATTCTTCCCTCAGTCGGAATAATTACGCACTCGTGTGTAAATCTCAAGAGAAATTGGGCTTAACCAATAAAATGTAATTAACATCAATTAATTATTCCGTTCGATTTAATCCATTTCTTAATCTTATTAAATTCTTAAGTAGTGCTTAAAAGATTTAAGAGAGGGAAACAGGGAATACGTGGGTTTACATTGCGAGCGATTTACTTCTTCTGAATTGAAATATTATATAGGGTGAATCAACTTTTATCGGTCTGTTATTACCATGGTTACGATATCTTGAGTAACCCTGGTTTCATGCAAAATTATGTTACTTAAATTATGCAAACATGCATGTAGTCCTTATTTGTAGGTGGCCCAATAAGGAAAGAGCTTATTAACACCAGAATAATGCGTGTTGGTAATTTAAGTAACATAATTTTGCATAAAATTATGGTTATACTCAGCAGACCGTAACCATGGTAATAACAGGCCGAAAAAAGTTGATACACCCTATATATTAATCAAATAAAAAAGTCATATATTTGTGAAAAGAAAATAGACCTTTTTCACCAAAAAGGGATTCAAAATTACGTGCAGTCGACCCCCTTGCATACAAATTTGTATGGGTCTACTTTTCTCTGCAGCTGACTGTACATCTTTATTTGTCATTGCCTCACTCCAAAGAAAGCGTAACATTGTCCCAGTAACAAAGTTCTTCTAATATTTAGATTTTCGTAAACATACAATACATGGTATGGAAAAACCCTAAAAATACCTCTAAATATTTGAAACCTCTAAAAAACTCCACGGTCTTCATTTACCCTCCTCCCCTAAATTTAGGGGTAAAAGCCTATGATAGTCCACTGCTGGACGTAGGCTTCTCCTTTTAACTAGGCGTATAGACGCATTAGGAGGTAAATGCCGATAATCGCCACGCTGAGCGGATTGGCGATTGCAGTAATATGTCCATGATGCCGCTGCTGCCCAACATCAATCTTTTATCAAATAATGGTCAGAGACACTACTTCATACGCTGTATGAATGTTACAAAACTGTGCGTGTTTACAGAAATAACCAATCACACTACAGAAATAACTAATCGAAGTTCACTCACACAATATTAATGCGTACTACTTATACAGTGTGTAAATCTAATACGGGCGATCAATTAAATCAGGCATGGAATTCATTAGTGTATGTAATCATGGATTACCTACAAGGTTTTTTTTTAAGTTACTCTTAATTATGACCCCACAGATTTTTTTAAGAATATCGGAGCAGCAATGTAGGTATGAACATTTGTTATTATTGATATGTCAGTTATGTCATCTGCTTGAGTGTGTTGCTCTACATTTACGCCGAATTTTGTATGGATAATTTTGTTGCTCTCATTTTAAGTAAAAGTTATCTAAATGTACTTATTATGTCCTAAACTAACATCCGTTAAGAGCTTCGCCCGTATTCGACTTACACCCTGTATACCACAGAGTCATATGTACCATAGATCAAGCAAACGTATCTACTTAGCGTGTCAAATGAACTCAGTGAAATCCACTGAGTTGTCCGTCTTTAATCGCAGCTTGCAGCTGTCAGGCGTCAAATTTTTGAAAGTTGAAGTGAACAAAAACATTAATAATGCCTCCTTAAGTAATATTAATTGTAAGAACACAAAAAAATATGAATACTCAAGGGCCTGAGACATATTTAAAATCGTAGGCAAGTAACAACTTCAGTACAAAATCTGATCCGCTCGGCCGCCATACAAATGAATGAACTTGTTTCTTCTATCCAAATCTAATTCTGTGCTGTATACGCTGTTTCTATGTTACACATGTACACTATGCGTGTATACAGAAATAACCAATCACACTCCAGAAATAACCAATCGAAGTTCACTCACACAATATTAATGTGTACTATATATCGCTGTCTCGCAATAGTGAAATGTATATTTTACAATGCCTCGAGGGAAATTTAAGTTCCACTTTCCTTGAACGTTGCTCTATGATTAAAGGTTAATAAAATACCATAAAAATAATTTAATACCAAACAATTAAAAAACACACCGCGGTAAGATTTTCTGAATTTTGGTTTATCTGAGTCTTAATAAAAAATAAAAAGTACACTGCCAGTTTAGTGATTAATTGCGAAATCATTTCATCATATCTGTTATTAATCGTCTATACAGGGTGTTTGTTATGTCGTTAGCTAAATTTGGATATGTCATTCGCGATCACCAGTACACAACATTTTTGAAAAAAAAGTGACACTTTTTTTTAGTTTTTTTTCCCGTTTTTTATCCGGCAAAAACATAATTTGTGGTCACTAGGCAAGTTTGTTTCAATCCGTGCGATTTGATGGCAGACAAAAGGGTAGCAGGTTTGAGTAGGTAGTCAAGTCTTAGCCAATCAGGAGTTCATCACAAGCACCGATCAGCCGACGTCACTCACCCCACCATCGGCACTAAACAATGAATAAAATGTCCTAACTACATGCACACACGATTGTTATTTGATTAAAACTGCCCAAGCGCATACCTACCTGTACCTGCTCGTCGTCATCAACAATTCAATTTGCTTAGAGAGTGCATTAGAATCGATATCTGAGGTAAACCAGTACGCGTTTGTATGACGGAACATTTAAGTTACTCCGTTCTTGAGGTCAAATTATGCTGGCTCGGCTGATCGCAAGATGCCATGTGCCATTTGTACAGCACTCTGTAAACAAAGAAGGAGTGCGCTTGCGTAAACGCGCTCGAGTCAAACTACCCTCAGATCGGCGCGCAACTCAAAATACTCTCATTATTAGTACTGTATGCGATAGACTGATAATGCTGTCTCGTGAGATTTACCTGCAAGTTAAGCTCCACCTCCATTCCCCACCACGCGTAGGAAACTTGTTGCGTACGTTATAACGCATTGAATTAGTTACCTTATGCGGGTTAATTAAAGTTGCAAACTCAAACACCCTTTCCAATCTGATTTGGCAGTTATGAGATGATGGGGCAGTACGCAAAGTAAGCAAGTGATCATAGTGACCAAACATTCGTTAGATAATGGGATTTAAAAAAAAATCTATAACAAAAAGGATAATGAAAAATGGATTATTTTTGTTTTATCAAATATTTTTTTACGCCTTTACCCAACACATATTGCAATATGGCTAATGATATAACAAACACCCTGTATCTGTTTCACGCTCAGTTCGGTACGGTGTGACACGTGTCCTTGGGGATCGAGCTATTGAACTTGGTTCATTTCGAGTGCAAATATTACTTTTCGCTGAATATTGGAACATTTGCAACGCTTACACTTCGTGGGATTCGATAATATTTGGTCTGACATAAATTAAAAAATTTAAATAAATATTTTGATACCTACAATCTTACTTCTAAATATGTATAAATATACAGTGTGTTTAATTCAATACCATGACATGCGATTTAAAAAAAAATTACAATATTACGCATTACTAGCAATCGTTTTCACGTATTTACAGTTGACCAATATTTAAATTAACTGTACAATTAATTTTATTTCCTTCGAACGACCAATGTAAAGGGTGTATTCCGTAGTTGACAAACTTTGCGAGTGGCTGGCACTCAGCTTTTTTTACAAGGTTAAATAATTTTAAATATTGAATTCCGGATTAGCAAGCTGAAGTGGCCGTGTGGTGACGGCAGTAAGAATACATTTGTCACCACCCCAACTCCTCCTGCGGGTGTCGTAAGAGTCGACTAAGGGATTGAAGTGTCACTGACCATTATTTGACAAAAGATTGATGATGGGCAGCAGTGTCATCATAGTGGACACATTACTGCGATCGCCAATCCGCTTGCCTAGCGTGGCGATTATGGGCATTTACCTCCTAATGCGTCTATCTATACGCATAGTTATTGGGAGAGGCCTACGTCCAGCAGTGGACTATCATAGGCTGATGATGAAGCTGAAGTGGCAATGGGCAGGCCACATTGCACGCAGAGCAGATGGTCGAGTGGAGACCACGGCTAGGCAAACGCAGTGTAGGACGTCCACCCACAAGATGGACAGACGACCTTATGAAGGTCGCCGAGACACGCTGGATGCAGATCGCATGTAACCGGTACATGTGGAGATCCAGAGGGGAGGCCTACGTTCAGCAGGCAGTGGATGTCAAAGTGAAGTTATGGCTGAGATGATGATGACTGAATTCTTAATTAAAACATACTCAGGGTTTGATTAAGAATCGGCATCTCATTGCTCGGTTTCAAATAGGGCTTGCAATATCGGACCATTATCAGTTCCGGAACTGATTTTCGATATTATACTTCAATTCTGGAATTCCGGAGCTAGTTCCGGAATTAACGAAAATTTTGTGGTTATATTTAAATAAAACGAAAAATTGCAATAAGAGTTGTATACAAGGTGCCTTAAGGAAAGGAAAAATGTTTAACAGCATATTCCTAAGGCTAACAGAAGCAAGAAATGTTATATGAGTTTTGAGCAACCTGCAATCTTTTTTTTTTGTATTTCGAATGCTGCACTAATTAAAAAAGTACTCTATAAATAAAACTATCGCAAACAATGTATTTAAAAGTTTTGGGTAATTTATTTTTCCTTTTTGATGTTTGTCAATTAAGTGTGACAGAACTAAGGCAACACAGCAACAAAATCGTTTCCTAAAATGCGTAACGTTTTAAAACAGTTGAGAAAAAAAACATTTTCTCTTAAAATAGACGGAATCCGGCAAACATTATACGACGTCTTTACCTTCAAATCTGGTCATAAAATGTTTTTTTTATCCTTTTCTCATGGATACATTGTATTGTTCATCAATTAATTAGGGTGAAGTTTTTATACCAAATACTTAATACATATAGGTACAGGGCAGTCCATTTAGTACGACTCCGCATACAACAACCAACCGTTTTTAGCGACGTGTCCAGTCCACAACTTGGCATCAAGTCAGAAAATTCTAAATAAAATTCATCTTCAACTGACAAGACTAAATTGTCAGTTTACGTGCAATTGCTTGTACCATGCTTGGCGATAGTGGTACGCTAATGCCTTTTTAAAGTGTCAGAGAATAGGTAAAAATGTTCAGTTCGTTTAGTACGTCTTCCGATTAGTAATATCATCAATCCCTTGTGCGTTGCTATAAACGGGTTCTACTGTATAGTAATTACAATTAGAAACATTAGTTATTATATATGGGTTACAATCTTGGCAACAGTCAGTTACGAACCTATGAACATTAATTACAAATACCAATATTGTCTTGTCATCCTACTGAGATCATACAAAAATTATAAATTATCAACGAAGTCACTCAAATTTGAATCCGTAATTTAAATTTGTCGTATCAAAGATAGTCTCCGACGGCTAGACGACTAGACAGATGGACGCAGCTATAATAAAAACGAAATATATATATATATGTATATATATTAGTGATGTAACGAATATCGCTTTGGGAATATTCGCGAATGCGAATGCGAATATTTGCGATTAATATTCGCGAATACGAATGCGAATGCGAATATTGGGTACCTATTATACAATATACATATACCTACACAAACATTAGATAATGCTGGCAGAAAATGCCCAAAGGCATTAAGCCCGCCATTTATACTCTTTTGTATGTGCAATATTGTGCAAAAAAGTTGAAAATAATAATAAACATTCATTCAAAATCCAAAAATATTGCACAGGCGCAATGAAACGCAAAGAATAGGTCCTTTTGCGTCAATATCTTTGGTTAAACAAGTATTTAGCATTGACATTTAGGGACATTCTACCAGAAATACCTAGAATCGCGCGAATGCGAATACGAATGCGAATATTTTAAAACATGCGAATATTCGCGAATGCGAGTGCGAATGCGAATATTCGTTACATCGCTAATATATATACAGGGTGGAAAGGGACGACGTTCCATCTCGCTACCGACTGAGTCTACCAACCATTACGATGAACTTTCAGTATGGGACCAACATCGAAAGCGTACATGGAAAATTCACTTTTCCATACTATTGAACTCTAACTAATCACTCACTTTGTATGAGGGGTTAATTTTTTTTTTAATATTTCGATGTTGGTCCCATACTGAAAGTTCATCGTAATGGTTGGTAGACTCGGTCGGTAGAGGGATGGAACGTCGTCCCTTTCCACCCTGTATACTCGTACATAATAACTCTGTACTGATTGACTGATCTACTGATTGATAATTTATAATTTCAAATGCAACTACATATTTCAATGCTAAAAGAGACAGACAAAATATGAAGTCGCTAGGTAAAAGTAATTTTGTCTGACTCACGTGAAAGTGGACCCACTGTTGGAATGCTACTTGATAGTAGACCAAGTGGAGACTTAAGTCAAAGGTTAAGATTCTTATTAATACCGAAGGGCTAAAAGAAAAATAACGTTAAAATAATTGCAACCCAATTGATAATCAAAATCTGGTATAGGATCGTGGCTTACCTTGGCCAGTTTTCGTGAAGTTGTCTAGTAGTAACACAGTTTATTTTACAGAAAATTTAGCATAGTACAAGTTGTGGCAAACTACTTATCGATATATTTGGTGGCGGCTTTGTATCCTGTACCTGATTATCATAATCCTGTTGATATTTGTCCATATAATGAAAACACTTTCTTAAATTCCGGAATTCCAATATTAGCTGTGTCAATTCCGGAACTGTAAGAACAGCAGAATCGGTCAGAAATTCCGATATTTCGAAATTCCGGAATGCAAGCCCTTGTTTCAAAAGAAGCCTTGCTGCTGCTATGCTACTCTCTTATTCACACTTTCGACGCTGCGTTCATCAACGAGCTCGACGACGAGACAGCCTTCACTTCGACGTCGAGCGCAGCGCTGCGAAAAACGGTATTCACTAACGTAGAACAGGTCGTCGTCGAACTGTAGGCGGTAACTTTCGACGCAGTGTAGTTCCAGCTCACGCCGCATTCGTCGCCGAGCGCTAGTGTCGCTTAAAGTGCATTAGTGAATACCATTTTTAGGCTCGACGCTGCCGCAGCGCTGACACAGCACTGATAGCAAGGCGGTTTCCTTAGTGAATAACACTGCGGTAACATACTGTTTATATGTCGTTAGCCCCAAAGTACTTTATTAAGCCTTGTAATGTGGCTGTTGAGGAAACTATGCGACGATAGATGACTGATAGATACAGGGTGACATCGTCGTGGAATAGGAGTGAACAGGGTCCCAGGGAGCACGCTGAGCAAATTTCACTACAGAGACAATGAAATCGCAAAAAAATTCTTATTATGACGTAATTGATCATCATCATCAGCCTATAATAGTCCACTGCTCGACGTAGGCCTCTCCTATTAAATGCGTAGACGCATTAGGAGGTAAATGCCTATAATCACCACGCTGGGCAAGCGGATTGGCGATCGCAGTAATGTGTCCACTATGATGATGCTGCTGCCCATTAACAATCTTTTATTAAATAATGGTCAGTGACACTTCAATCCCTTAGTCGACTCTTACGTCAGCCGCAGGAGGAGTAGGGATTGTGACAAAATGTATTCTTACTGCCGTCACCACACGGCTTACTTAATTGATACTTAACTATAAATTTTATCTAGGCTTAATTATCTCTTCATTAGGACATTTTTTTTGCGATTTCTTGTTTGTTTCCATAGTGAAAGTTTCGCTGCGTGACCGTGCCTAATAGTACCCTGATCACTACTGCTCCATCACACAGACGTCACCCTGTATATAAAAAAAACCTAGCCTTGACTAATAAGGGCCTGTTTCACAATTTCCAGATAAAATATATAGAATCTGTCAATTGGAATGGGTACCAAACATAAAAGTATTTTGGGCAAGTTAATTTGCATGATTTTCAGGGGCACAATCAGTTTTAAAATATTAGGATGTCGATTTGATAATAATATATCGACCAGTAGCGAAAAGATAACATTTTGATTTTGGCTCCTGTGTTTCGTTTTGTTTTAAGGTAAGGTGGGGTAAGATGAAACGGTTTTTTAGTGGTGTAAGATAAGACAAAATGCTACCAGCAGACGCTGTGATAGAAGGACGACTTTTTGTATTACCCCATTAAAAAACAGTTTCAACCCCACCTTACCTTAATTAAAACGAGACGGGTAGCCCCGACAAGGCTGCAAGTGACTGTCACATAAGATATGCTAGGGCCGCAGAAAAAAGGAACATATTTGGGTCAAAATTCTTTTCGTTATCTCAAATCAAATCAAATCAAATAATTTATTTGCTTTAAACATAATTAAATGCATGCAAATACAGAATAATTATTAAGACTAACATTACGGCACATGTAATGTCAAAATTAAAAGTAAGTAAAATTAAACAATGTTAGAATTAAAAATAATTGAATACAAATTAAATGAGAGAAATTTTACAAGTCAGTAGGTATATTATATAAAACATTACTTAATTGGGCATGTCAGGTCAAGTGCATTTGCAAAGTATTCGTCAATAGAGTAGTATGGTCTATTCATAAAATATTCTTTTACTCTTTTATCAAAAATCATTATGTCATCACAATCCCTTAAATCTTTGGTCAACTTATTATAAACTTTTATTGCAATATTTACAAGACTATTATTATAATGTGCATAGTTAGAGGTAGACAGGGCCAATTTCTCATTATTTCTTAAGTTGTAGCTTTGACTCTGCCCTATCGTAGAATATGATTCTTTTTTCCTATGTATATAAAGACATAAACGGTACAAATACAATGAAACAACTGTCAAAATTCGATTTTCTGTGAATATATGTCTGTGTGTATTGGGTACTTTCTTGTAACCTTCTATAATTCTCAGGGCTTTCTTCTGTTTTAACAATACAGAATTTATGTTAACACCGTTTCCCCAGACCTCAATACAATAATTAATATTACTTTCAAAATTGGAAAAGTATACATTTTTTAATATTTGTTTATCCGAAGTTTTAGCCAAATTTTTTAATGCATAACAGGCCTTACCTGCTTTCTTTTTGACTTTTTCAATGTGTTCATACCATCTGAGGAAAGGATCTAAGTTAACGCCTAAAAAACAGACACATTCAGATTTAGATATAGGAAGGTTACAATCAAAGTCAGGGCTGTTACTGCTGCGGCGGAAGACCATATAAAAACATTTACTACAATTAATACGTAGTCCATTTGCCGAGAACCAAGTATTCAATTGTTTCCAGCATGTTTTCATTAAGCTATCAAACTCGTTTTCAGAGCAGGCGTTTAAGACTACTGGTATCATCCGCGTAGAGATAAGGCATCCCACTACCAATACTGCTCGGCAAGTCGTTAATAAATATAATAAATAAAAGTGGTCCCAGAACTGATCCCTGGGGAACGCCGTACTTAATTGGTTGTTCATTGGACTTGACCATATTTCCGGTTTCAGGATCTTTTATTTCAACAAACTGAGATCGTTGGTGTAAATAAGACTTGAAAAGTTCGAGCGCCGCACCGCGAACTCCGTAATACTCTAGTTTGTTAAGGAGTATTCCGTGATCAACACAGTCGAAAGCTTTTGTTAAATCACAAAACACCCCCCCCACACTTTGAGCCCTGATTTAGGTAATGCAGTACTTCTGCTACCAAGTTGTTTACGGCTTCAGCTGTGTTTTTGTTTCGTCTAAAACCATACTGGTGTGATGAGAAAAGGTTGTTTCTTAAAAAATGTGTTTCCAATCTATTCGCTATACATTTTTCAAAAATTTTTGCTATAATAGATAGGATCGATATTGGCCTGTAATTGCTTACCTCTGATTTACTACCCTTTTTGTATACCTATACCATTTTTGTATACCTTTTTGTATATCTCGTTTCATACCACTCTGTCTCGCTCTTAGTTACCGTTTTTCGACTCAGTATGTAAAAAAATCCGGTGCACTTGTATTTCTTTTACGCGCTAAATTTTAATCCATAAATCAGAAATTGAAAACAAAACATCATCTCATATAAGAATCACCACTGTGTCACGTTTCTTACGGACACAAAATAAGACAACGAAAATATTTTTTCCTAACTAGTGCGGAAAAGTAAAATTTGCGCACGCGGAGCGTGCGTTAATTTCCCTTTTTAAGGCACTTGTTATGAAAAAAGTCGTTCGATACACGTGTAAAAACTTCTTTTTAACTCGGGTGTTTGTCGCCCTCGTTTCACTCGGGCTCCAGCTTTCACCCTAATCATTTGTCATAATTTTTAAACACGAATGCGCTCGCTACAAATAGAAAGCAAAATAGTTTGCTTCCATCAAATTTACACTAGAATGGGGCGACCCTTCGAGGGATTGGCAAATATTGAGAGGGTTAAGTACTTTAAGTAGTTAGTGAGTTCCATTTTAACTACATACCTATCGAATAGAAAGGGCTATAGAATAAATATGTGTGTAAAAGGGTATTTTTCAGAGCGTAAACGGACATCTCATTCATCTAGTCACGAGTTTTTGGAAGTGGCTGAATGATTTGAGGTTAGTTTTGGTCAGTTTTGGTTGTCTTATATAGAAACGGGTGCTGTATCTGACGACCGAAAATGGTACCAAAAGTTGCAGCAACTTCCAAAAAACATGACCAGATGAATGAGATGTCCGTTTACGCTCTGAGAAATGCCCAAAAATACTTGCGGGTGTTTTGTATGTGAATGTGTTTGGGCCTGGTTTTTCTGGCCACGACGTTCCAATGTTTTGTTCGCGAATGTTTGAGGGTGGTGTGTCTGACTCGTCGTCGGTTACCCGCTGCCAGCGACGTTTCAGAGAAACCACCCTCAAACATTCACAAACAAAACATTTGAACGTCGTCGGTGGCGGACACGAGTCGGTCGCCGGTCGCCGGCCAGAAAAACCAGGGCTTTTTGTATTAAATGGCATGTGCCCGCCTGCCAGCTGATTATGAATTGACCAACTTTAATAAGTTCATATAATAAACTTTATTTTATACTAAACCAATAGAATCAATAACAAGTCTCAAATCCACAGCGCAGGCTTCGTCAAGTGGGAACAAAAAAAAAATAATAATAATTAAGCAGCACAAAACAAACAATAAAGCAATCCGCAACAGGCTTCGTCATAATCCCTTAAACTCAAAATCACAAACTACCGCTCCGAATCGTATCCGGCCCAAACGTTCCCATCACGCCTACGCCTGCAGCGTTACCGCGCTGTATAGCTAACGAAATACGCTGCACCAGATACGACCCGGAGCGCGGATCACAGCCCCTGTCTCTAAGGCGGCGACCAACCTCCTTTATAAAATCCTTAGCCTCAGCTCCCCAGGGTCCCGCAGTCTCCACTGCTATCGGCACAAAATCGTACATAGGTTCCAGGGCACTGTACTTGGCGTGTTTAAGCTTGGCCGCACTTTCAGCGGCCGATCCAGCCGATCTAACTTTGTGGTTCATATAATTATATTATTCTACTTCTTAGTTTTCGCAATATTATAGATCCAAAGTAACAAACATGAAGGGTTGTCATTTGAATGACCCCTAAATATTAACCACATTATTCAAAAATTACGAGGCATATTTTAGCTAATATATGTTATGGTTACTTAGTAGTAACATGATGTCTAAAATGAATGGTATTCATTATTTTCCCGTACTTAAATTTATTTTACTAGGTGTTTATTGTGTAAATCTTAAGAAAAAAAGTTTTCTTTCATATTTAGCAACGCAGTTTTCCTTCTTATTGAAATCGATGACATGGTTCCTAAGAACAGATCTTCGTATGTCTTATAGTTTCCGACTTTCCCATACTGACCGATATGAATGGGCCACCCTGTATATGGTCGCAAAATAAATACATATGTATAATACATTCATCTAAGAAACAAATATTTGTGATAGATGCAACAAATCACGTCGCCGGGGTTAGAACCCGGAACCTCTACTTAGTCCTAACCACGAGATACAGAGAGTACAAATTCGACCACAAATCCACTTAGACAGCTCTGTACAAATATACCTAAGTACAGTCATCATCAGATATATCGTAACGTCCGGAGGTTTCAAAAATATCTACACACGTCTTTGTTGCCATATCGATAGAGGCGTGTTCAGATATTTTTGAGCGCTCCGGACGATACGATATATCTGATGGCGGCTGTACTAGTGAAGTAGCCTGACAAACAACGTAGCTACTTTATTGAAACACACCTGCGAATATGGCAATGCCATAGATTGTCTCTCTATAGATGTGGCATAAAATAACTAGCATTGATGGATTACTCGTAATTTATTTTCTGTCTAGAAGAATACAAAGAAAGATACCAGAAGGATAGAAAGTAACCCCCTTATTCATAAACGTCTGCTAAAGGTGAATTTTCACCAAACGAGCGAATGCTCATTCTATCCCCCACTCTACAGGTGCGTTCAAACCAAAAGAGCATTCGCTATTCTAACCCCCCACTCTACGAAATTCGATCGTTACACAAAATGTGATTGGTTGATTTCGTAGAACGGGGGATAGAACAGCGAATGCTCTTTTAGTTTGAACGCACCTTTACGAAATCAGCGAATTTCGACGAATTACGTTTTGTGCAGCGAACGAATTTCGTAGAGTGGGGATAGAAAGAGCATTCGCTCGTTTGGTCTAAAGCCACCTTAACGTAGCAAGCCGCTAAGTATTGTTTGTCCCTTTCGTATTCGTAAGGGTGAAGGGGACAAACAATAGGTACTTAGCGGCCGGTTAAGTTAGGAGACATTTAATGAATAAGGGGGTTCGTATCACAATCGATACAGTCACGCTCACGTGGCCAGCTCATGATAAGGACTATGATTTCTTTGTGATAATAAAGATCTAGTGGGCCACCTCTACGGTCTGTATAGACAAATAATGTCAATAAAGTTGCGGATACACGACCCATGTCACGTTCATTAATTGACACGGACCTCTCACTGAAGGACGATAGCATTGAGGGCTAACTTGGTTAGACAAGGGTCCAATCCAACCTTTTTAGTGGTTTGAACAGGTGACGCATATTATTAATCTAAGGTATATAAGAAATCAAATGTTAATCGTAACGCAAACAGATTTTCTTTAAATATTTAGGGTGACATCTAGGTCTCCACAAGAGTGAACAGGATTCTATTGAATATAGATATATTATATAAATTCTCTATTCATTTATATAATTATTCTAACTATTAGAGACTTCATCTCTAGTTAATGTACTATATCTGTATTTATATTAAATCAAATTTATCTTTCGTTTTTAATTAATGCATGTTAGCTGTAAGATGTTACAAAACTATTATTTGAAAAAAAAAGCCCCGCTGAGTTTCTTACCGGATTCTTCTCAGGCAGTGGTGTAGGGTTAGAACCGGAAGTAGCTTTTTTACTCTCATTCGCTATGTAGTTTAAGGATTCAAAAGCGCTCGTTGCTGGGCCTAATTGAATATAGGTAAAGAATATTTTGACTTTGACTTTGACTTTGATAGGAGGGTAAGCAGTACGCTTACCCTTAGAATAAGGTCAAAGGCGCCTGGCCTTGTAAGGGATTGCATATACCCGAGAAAATTTACTGGTGGTTGTTAAGACCAAGTGGCCGAGCGGTGCAGGCATCAGCCGCGAAAGCTGAGCATGTGGGTTCGATTCCCACCTCGGACGTTGGTGATTTTGGTCGATTTTTCTTTGGTATATGACATTCAATATTTAAACTTTATCATCATCATCATTATCATCATCATCAGCCCACAGTCGTCCACTGCTGGACATAAGCCTTTCCCAATTCGCGTCACCATACTCGGTCCTCAGATCTCCGCATCGAACCACTTCCCGTCACTTTATATTAAAAAAATTAAGCTGTTTATTTCAAGGTAAGTTACATAATATTACATAGTTTTAACCTATAAATTTAATTATTTAAAGATGTTTTAAGTTAAGGAGTCTTTTAATTCATTTTACTAAAATACAGATTTGGATTCAACATGTTCATTATACAAGGTACTACACTACTAGGTATATAGGACACTAGGGCCGAGCTAAGCAATTTTCCTTATGAAAACAACTAAGATATCGCGAAAAGAAACTGCTAATTATGAGTTCATTGACACTTAATTATATTTTAACTATCAAGTAAGACTCAACTAATTCATAACTAGGAGTTTATAGAAATAGAAATAACTTTATTCGTAGTACGCACAAAATACAAAAACGAAAAAATAAATATTATACCTTTATAGGGCACCGGTCTCTTAAACGACCACCCTATAGCATCTTTTTGTATTTTTTTCTTGTACAAAAGTTTCAGTACTATGTGATGATGTTGAGGCTTGAACCCACGATTTCTTTGAGTCTTGCCCGTTAAAGGGTTATTTGCAATCAGTAGTACTGATCAAAATGCTCGGTGAACAGTACTGATCAGTACGCTGATCAGAAAAAATAGAAAAAATGCTTAAAAATTGTACATGCGCTAGGCCCCACACAAGTTCACATCGACACATTTAGGTTCCAACTGTTTTTCATTGTAAATATTTGTGTATAGTATTCATTGACGTACTTTTGTAAGTTCATGAAAAGTAAGTCGATCGAAAACTTGATTGGCTCACTTACTTATTGGTCAGTGATACAAAATACACTATAGGTATAGTATGTAACCGTATTTTTATTAATGTGAATGTATTATTATATCAATATGACTTTAAAAACATTTATCAGTTAAATTCTTTCTTCAGCACCAACTTTTGTTTCATCTCTGTTTAACCCAATGGTTGACTGGTAGAAAATGCTTTTTAACATTAAGTCCGCCATTTGTACATTTTTCTTTGTTTGTGCAATAAAGTTTAAATAAATTAATAAATAAAATATATCTCTAAATGAATGAATGTTGGGGCCGGAAGGTTCTCGAGTGGCGGCCACGTACCGGAAGGCTTAGCGTGGGTAGGCCCCCCACAAGGTGGACTGATGACCTGGTGAAGGTGGCAGGAGTCCGCTGGATGCGGGTGGCGCAGGACCGGTCATTGTGGCAATCTTTTGGGGAGGCCTATGTTAAGCAGTGGACGTCTTCCGACTGATATGATGATGATGAAATGAATACAGATATTACTAAATAGACCTTTTGAATCGAAATATCAAGTGTCCAAGAACCTTTGCCTAGTCACGTGTCACGTTTCTCAATACGATGTTCTCAAGGGTCCTCAGCTGTTCAAAGCTGTTTCAATCTAGTAATGGAGGCAAGACGTTTAGGCTAAATCGAATGAAGACGTTCGATCCGATCAAGTGTTAAAAGGGTCAAAATTCTTTTCGTTGTCTTATTTTGTGTCCCTAAAAAACGTGACGCAGTGATTTTTGTATGAGATGATGTTTTGTTTTCAATTTATGATGTACTAGCAACCCGCCCCGGCTTCGCACGGATACTATACCTACATAAAAACCTTCCTCTTGAATTACTCTACCTATTAAGAAAAATCTCATCAAAATCCGTTGCGTAGTTTTAAATATTTAAGCGTACAAAGGGACATAGGGACAGAAAAAGTGACTTTATTTTGTACTATGTAGTGATGATAGTGATGATGAATTAAAATCTAGCGTGAAAGAGTACTAATATAATTACACCGATTTTTTTAATATATTGACTCGAAAAAGCAACTAAAATAAAATAAGTAAAAAAAGTTTTAAGTTAAACGGTTTTTATTGCACCAAAAACTAGAAAATAAAAATTTGTTATTACTAACCGTAGATGCTACTTTCTGTAGATTAGTCACGTGAAACTATTATCACTGTAGTCTTCCCAAGTCGGATGCTGAAAGCCACGTTTAGCCTCTATGTCAGTGGATTAAGCGTTACCTAATCGGAAACTTTTACCAAACTGAAATAGAAACGTGGGGCGTACGCAATTGTGATTAAGTCACTATAGCTATTTAAGAACACACATAGAAATCAAGACAGCAATAGTGTAATAAGTTTTGTTCTGGCTTTGATAAAACAGATGGATGATTAATTGCAAAATTAAAGCTAAAATTACATATTTTGAATTGTATGTTTCTTTATAATAACGCCCCACGTTTTTATTTCAGTTTGGTAAAAGTTTCCGATTAGTTAACGCTTAATCCACTGACATAGAGGCTAAACGTGGCTTTCAGCATCCGACTTGGGAAGACTACAGTGATAATAGTTTCACGTGACTAATCTACAGAAAGTAGCATCTACGGTTAGTAATAACAAATTTTTATTTTCTAGTTTTTGGTGCAATAAAAACCGTTTAACTTAAAACTTTTTTTACTTATTTTATTTTCAAGTTTTTAGTGCAATTGTTAAGTTAATTTCCGATACTATACCTACTTATTCTAGATCAAAGATGTTGTTTGTAATATGTAATACAATTATGCATGCTAAGTAGCGTTTATACTCTCGCGCTTTCATCACGAATCACGACACATATGTGAACGTAATGGACATTATTTTATGTGTAACGGGAGGCGAATCCCTGCTGAATAGATATTTTTAGAAATCCGACACTAAAAAAATGTTATTGAATATCTCGATCGACAAATGAAAACCAAAGGATGGGCGTGGTTAATGTAAGCTTGAATGCCCGAAGTGTCTCAAATTGACGTGTTATTCATACAATAAGTAGGTACCTTAGATAACAGAGATCTGACAATAAGGAATATACTTATCAATCAATTTGGTTCAATTGAGAAAATCAAGTTTATATTTTTATATTGTACATACCTATACAAGTCGAATTTCGAGACTATATAAAATAAGTAAAAAAAGTTTTTAGTTAAACGGTTTTTATTGCACCAAAAACTAGAAAATAAAAATTTGTTATAACTAACCGTGATGCTACTTTCTGTAGATTACTCATGTGAAACTATTATCACTGTAGTTTTCCCAAGTCGGATGCTGAAAGCCACGTTTAGCCTCTATGTCCGTGGATTAAGCGTTACCTAATCGGAAACTTTTACTAAACTAAAATAAAAACGTGGGGCGTACGCAATTGTGATTAAGTCACTATAGTTACTTAAGAACACACATATAAATCAAGACAGCAATAGTGTAATAAGTTTCGTTCTGGCCTTGATAAAAGATATTTACCTCTGTGGAAGTGACGGAACAGATGGATGATTAAATGCAAAATTAAAGCTACATATTTTAAACTTGTATGTTTCTTTCTTCATAATAACGCCCCACGTTTTTATTAAAGTTTAGTAAAAGTTTCCGATTAGGTAACGCTTAATCCACGGACATAGAGGCTAAACGTGGCTTTCAGCATCCGACTTGGGAAAACTACAGTGATAATAGTTTCACATGAGTAATCTACAGAAAGTAGCATCACGGTTAGTTATAACAAATTTTTATTTTCTAGTTTTTGGTGCAATAAAAACCGTTTAACTAAAAACTTTTTTTACTTATTTTATTTTCAAGTTTTTAGTGCAATTGTTAAGTTAATTTCCGATACTATACCGATGTTGTTTGTGATATGTAATACAATTATGCATGCTAAGTAGCGTTCATACTCTCGCGCTTTCATCACGAATCACGGCACATATGTAAACGTAATGGACATTATTTTATGTGTAACGCGAGGCGAATCCCTGCTGAATAGATATTTTTAGAAATCCGACACCATTTTTTTAAATTTAATATCTCGATTGACAAATAAAAACCAAAGGCTCGGCGTGGTTAATGTAAGGTTGAATGCCCGAAGTATCTCAAATGGACGTGTTATTCATACAATAAGTAGCTTAGATAACAGAGATCTGACAATAAGGAATATATCAATCAATTTGGTTTATTGAGAATTTCAAGTTAAAATTTTTATACAAGTCGAATTTCGAGACTATAAAATATAAACTCATTCTCTGAGTCAACCAGCCGGAGGACCGCAGGTCTGACGGAAAGTCCGACGCGAACCGAGGGCCCAAAGGGTCAATCCATGCAATCTATCAACCGGAGGGCCATAGGCCCGACGGCACTATGGCACGCACTACGCGAATCCGAGAGACTACACTCTCTGTATATCAACTGGAACTGGCCCTACGCGAACCACTCACGCTGTCACTCTATCAGCTGGAGGACCGCAGGCCCGACGGCTCGCACTACGCGAACCACTCACGCTGTCACTCTATCAGCTGGAGGGCCGCAGGCTCGACGGCCCGCCCTACGCGAACCACTCACGCTGTCACTCTATCAGCTGGAGGACCGCAGGCCCGACGGCTCGCACTACGCGAACCACTCACGCTGTCACTCTATCAGCTGGAGGGCCGCAGGCCCGACGGCCCGCCCTACGCGAACCACTCACGCTGTCACTCTATCAGCTGGAGGGCCGCAGGCCCGACGGCTCGTCCTACGCGAACCACTCACACTGTCACTCTATCAGCTCGAGGGCCGCAGGCCCGACGGCCCGCCCTACGCGAACCATTCACGCTGTCACTCCATCAGCTGGAGGGCCGTAGGCCTGACGGCTCACCCTACGCGAACCACTCACGCTGTCACTCTATCAGTTGGAGGGCCGCAAGCCCGACGGCTCGTCCTTCGCGATTCACTCACGCTGTCACTCTATCAGCTGGAGGGCCGCAGGCCCGACGGCTCTCCCTATACGATCCACTCACGCTGTCACTCTATCAGATGGAGGGCCGCAGGCCCGACGGCTCGCCCTACGCGATTCACTCACGCTGTCACTCTATCAGCTGGAGGGCCGCAGGCCCGACGGCTCGCCCTACATACGTGAACCACTCACGCTATCACTCTACCAGCTGGAGGGCCGCAGGCCCGACGGCCCGCCCTTCGCGAACCACTCACGCTGTCACTCTATCAGCTGGAGGGCCGCAGGCTCGACGTCTCGCCCTACGCGAACCACTCACGCTGACACTCTATCAGCTGGAGGACCGCAGGCCCGACGGCTCGCACTACGCGAACCACTCACGCTGTCACTCTATCAGTTGGAGGGCCGCAAGCCCAACGGCTCACCCTACGCGAACCACTTGTCATGATCTGGGTTCGTACGCAAAAATACTTAAAGGAAACTATTGACAAATTTGGCAATAATAAAAATTTAATCAATATAAGCATAAACCATTAGTTAAGCAGTAAAATCCCGTAATATATCACTATACTATAACATAAACAGGTAAACAAAATCCCAAAAGGGTAAAAAAAGAAATAAAACATAAATTAAATACCTAGGCACTAAAATAAAACTAAGTAAAAAAAAAGAGTAAAAAAAGTAAAAACAATAAAAGGTAAAACAAATTAAAATTAAAATGTACAATAAAAAAATACAAAAAAAGTTTCGATATGCTGGGACTCGAACTGGGAACCTCTCGCACTGAAGTCAATGCTCTCTACCGCTAGGCTACACTGCCGTTAACAGTGCCGGCGAATTAAGCCTTCGTGTTCTACGAACGTTCAAACTTAAAATGGCCCTTTTCCCTTGTCTGACAACCAGTCCATAAAAAGGGCGTTTCCGAATGTTGACTTTCTTTCACCAACACACTTCACTCACAATATTGCGACAATTTCAAACTTAGTGCGCACCATGCCTATAAAATTTCAATAACGTCGTCTGCCTGCCATTGCAGCAACCAACGGTCTGCCCGATCTCTTTTTCCGCGGTGTACCCGTTTATCACGGCCACCCTCAAATTTGTTATATTAAAATTCATCTAAGACAACCTACCCCTACCCTATGATTGTAAGGTTCTAGTTTACATTCATAGATGGCGTCACGATGCACTATGTAGACAAAGTTAAGATCATTACACATCCCCTCTCCTCCAGAGAATCCACCCGGATTCAAACCATGCGCTTCAAGTCATTGGAATGCCACGTGCCCAAATCTTTTCCTTTAATGCTTCTCAACTTATACACATTCTCCGAAATCTTCTGAGAAACTATGGCCTTCTCAAACTTTGGGGCTAATTTAGCCATGAATTTCTGGTTGGAGTTAGACAACAATTTTGTGCGTCGCCATACCAAATCACCCTCCTTGTATTCACAAATACGGTGACGGAGGTTGTACCGTTTACTATTTGTTTCATGAGCTATTCTCATTCTTTCACTCACATCATCGTATATGTCTTGACGAAGGCTATCTTTTTCCTTTAACCGTTCTGTGTTGAGCCCAAGTTGTTCGCCCGGTTCAAAAGAATATGCCTTCACACCCTGAACAGAAGTCTCTCGCCCAAAGAATAAGTATGCTGGCGTTTTTCCCGTTACATCATGAACACACGTCCTGATTGCATGTCCTATGAATGGAATATACTTGTCCCATTCCCTGTGGTCGTTTTCCACATATGAGGCAATCGCAGATCCAACCACTTTATTTACGCGCTCTGTGGGGTTGGCCTGTGGGTGATAATAAGGGGTATACCACAGTTTGACTCCGTACCTGGATGCTAGGTCTTTAAACTGCCCTGATACGAACTGTTTGCCATTATCGCAAACTATGACTCCAGGCGTGCCATACATTAGAAATATTTGCTCTTCTATTATACGTGTTATAGCTTCATTTGGCTTACCGGTTCAAATTAATAACCCCTTCACACGATAACCTATTCATATGGGTAACACGCTCAATGGGTTACCCAACGATAACGATAACCCGTATTATTCGGGTTAACCTAATCGTCATAAGGGGTTACCGCTTACAACAGCTGTTTCGGTGAGGGTTTTGTATGTACTAACCGGTAACCTTTCGGTTTCGGGTAAGCCTTACCCCTCTCCCGCGCCTTTCCGCCACCGCACCGGCCCGTCTTCGCGCCACCACACGCGATCGTGTCGTGACTGGATGAGTATTGTTTTACTTTAGGTTCACTTCAGTCAGTCAGGGTCGTTTCAAAAGGTACTTATTCAGTTTTTAAAGGGACATACCTATTATTATTTTTTTCTTACTTAGCCGAATTATGGTAAGTACGTAGATAGATGGTGTTATTTTATGTACCTATTAGTAAATCAATTAAGTAACTTTTAAGTATTTCAATTATTTACAGTTTTTTAAATATTTGATGCTTTAATTATTGATAAAATATTATATAGGTATACCCTTTTTTAATGTTAGTCTCAAAATAACGAAAAAGTCGACAAAGGCTCCAAGACCAATTTTTTATTTATATGTGCGCCGATTTAAAGTAATCGGCGGCGGCAACGTGATTTCAGCGTGAAATCGACGTGAAGGTCACGTGAATTAAAAACCAGATCATCGGTTCATCATGTAAGGAGTCATCCTACGCTGCATCGACCAGTTAAGGTGGAATGTCACGGTCAGCTAGGCACTACAACGCCAATAGATGGCGTTATAGTGCATAGGTGGCGCGAATTCTACGTATTTTTATATTTTATGTATGATAATAGAAATATTTTTGATAAGTAATATGTTTGCCGCAAATAAACTGCTGTTTCTAATGTGGCCAACTAAATTTCAGGTGAGGTTTAATTTACAAAATAAGTTTATTTGAATAAATACGAAACGCTGACGCGGCTGCGCAGTATGCACACACACATTCAAACCCTTATTCGTTTACGAAACCGATTGCTTATTTCAGAACGTGTATTGAACTTGGACTAGGCTGGTTGGATGACCGTCTGACGCACATTCATTAGGACCAAGGTTCAAATCTCATGATTTCAATATATTTTTTACTTTACATTACATGACTTTTTATTTTTTTTAATGATACTTTACCTATAATTATATTTTTTTTCAGTAATAAATAAATTATCTGTGGCCTATCCCACAAAACTTTACAAGCGTATAATTCTACAAAATTGTATAAATTCCAAAACAAATAATTGTCAATTTCGTAGATTTGTATGCTTGTAAAGTTTTGTGGTATTGGTCCCTGAACTACCAACCTAGGTTTAATTTTGGTGACCTTATATATTTACTCACCAAAAACGTTTTCAGGTGATGTTATGGCATCCAGTTCCGGTATTTTTTGCATGGTCAATCTGAAATAGCCTATACTACTAAAAAACGGGCCTGGATGTCCTAACCTAATAGGTGTCCAATCAGATTGGGACGGAATCTATTCGTTGACTTCAGTCAGATAAGTTCTAGATATTTCTAGTCACTTTAATTATTAGATTCCTTCCCATTCTAATCACGTGCGGAATACATAGATAAAGAAAACATCAATTTATAAATTCAGTGTTTTATTTACACAATATCATATTATTTTTATTTATTATTTCTATTTTACGTTTTTCTGGTTTTATACATGGATATAGGAAGATTGCTTGACGTTGTGTGTGTTGCTTGGAAGTGAGCCGGACGCATCTACCTGCACATATTGTGACACCTGCAGTTGGCCCTGGATCTGAAATCAGAATACTCATCGTCAAAATGGTGTATGATGAATTGATGATTACTGGAATAAAAAATACATTTCAGCTTTGTCTAGTTAGGTGGTGGTGAACTTGACTGCGAAGTTAGGGAGGGAACCTGGGTTCAAAACAGGTTCAGTGAGTATCTACAAAATGGTTATATTTTTAAAAGTTCAATTCGGGAAACTAACGTTTCCGGCATTTATGTAAAAAAAATATATTATTCTTATAATATAATATATATTACTATTTATCTACATGTCAAGTTTCCTTATTACAATCCGATGAGCAGTTGTTGCGAAAACAATAAAAATCGAAACATTTTTGTTATAATAATAGTGGAAATATATAATAAAAAAAAAACTGTTTGAATACTGGGAGGAAAGATATCCAGCAAGTCAGCATCTACAGAACTTACCTTTTGATTTCTCCGTAATATAGTATCATTTCTCCAAGGCTTCGCTTACAAGTTTTTTCAGGCCCGAGTATCGGTGGTTTTTATAGCCTTTCCGGGACGTTTGTGGCTACATAATATACAAACGTATAATAAATCCTCATGTAAATCACTGCACCCTATGAGATATTTCTTCAAACAATCGTAGGCAATTTAGCGTCAATTCGGATTTGTAGGTATAAACAAATGGTAAAACGATAAAGTACTGCCGGTGATTTAGAATCAGTGACGTTTGAATTTAGTGTTGCCTTGCCAAAAAGATTTTACGTAGACTGTCATTTAGTACGCACAACTATTAAATTAAAACTAAAAATATAAAAAAAAAAACATTAAATGTAAGAAATCCATCCTGTAGTATAGGTATAAATGTAACTAGTATGTATAGGTATATTTTCTATAATAAAAGGTCTTTCGTTCGGCTTTTGCGTGGGGATATGGTCTATGTGGCAACATTAGCAACGCTTGCGTTTGATATTGTTGAAAAATAAATAACATGCGAAATGCGTCAGGGCAGAGCGGCAACGTAGCATGTTCAGCCAACTGGCAACGTCGCTTTCCAACGCACACATCGAACGTACGATTGGTGTATAACACTGTCGTCGTTCACCCACATATTGACAAATCTTTACTAAAATAAAGTACTAATTTAAGCTATTATTCGACCCTTTATATTACAGAAACATAATTTGCCGCAAACAAATATAAAAATGATTGTCGATTTAAGTGATTTCATTGTAAAACTATGCTCCGTTTACCCATATTTGAATAAATACATTAGTATGAAAAACGAACCACCTTAATGGTTGTTGCCATGAAATCGCTTGCCCCACCGGTAGTTTTGCGCAGAGTTGGGCATTTCGTAATCAATTCCCGATTACAATATTACTTGATTTTACTTTGTAAAGTACTTATGGGTATCATATTACTTGTAATGTAATGTCGTGAAACGGAATATTACCATGACGTATGAAGAAGTGAATAATAATCTATAGCATGTTACCATTACTATAATACTTTGGAATCAACATGTCGATTCGAAATACTGGAATTGATGACCATACTTCTACACCGTGTTTTTTTTGATTTCCGTTAATTTTAAGGGACGATTTTCCAGGTTAAATCGAGCTACTTTCGCTAAGAAACTAGTGTCTTAACAATTAGGGTTTTTTAATTTATTATAAAAATAAGTTTGTCTGTTAACACGGTGTTTAACGATCTTACCATCTTTTTTTTCGTTTTTTCGTATATAAAGAGGTTTACATTGACAATAATTCACCGTAAGAAGGTTACTGACGTAAGTATGTTTGATATTACCAATTTTTCGCTTTACATATGTCACATAAATGTCATAATTAGAAACAATTGGTCTTAGAAAATGCTGTGAAAATGTGTTTTATGATCCTCCCGGATAAATAAAAAAAAGTAAAAAAAAAATGTTTTTTTTTTTTTTTTTCGATTTGTTTAAAGAGTGATGCACCATGTTGCTTCTATCACCCTACCAAGTAACCTGACGAATTTAACGGAAATCAAAAAGAACACGGTGTAGATTACTTTTTAGTTAGGTACATATAATGTTAGGACGTGCGAATGTTGAATATTATTGTCGTAAATACAGGGTGGAAAAAGATTTTGGGTCAGTGAGGGCAGCTACCAGATCCCGTGTAGCTACGCAAAAATGGTCTTAGAAGACCTTCCCGCGATTTTCAATTAAAGAAGATTAGCGTTTTCAAATTTTGGAAAAAGTATACAGGGTGCGAGGAAATGGTAATTTTTGACAAACTTTTTTTTTGATGCCAATCGATCCTGTTTCTGTTCAGGTTCAAAAGCTTGTATGAGACCAAAAAAAAATTTTCGGCTAGAATAGCCACAAATCGAGATTTAAAATTCCTATACAAATTGTATGAAAATTATAAAATAATTTTTCACGCTTATTTTTTTATGCGTATCGATTCCATTCCTATCCAGTACCAATAGTTTCCTACGGGTCAACTTATGGTAATGTACAAAAAAGCCAAAATTTCAAGAAAACCGTTTTCATACATTTACTACGGAAAAAAAGTGAAACCTTAATTACTTTATCTGTCACGATAATTAGTCGTCATATGCTAAATGATAACAATAATACTGTATGAAATCATTAGCAACATTAATTAGCGTCACAGATAATGTAATTAATTTTCATTTTTTTCCCATAGTCAATGTATGAAAACAGTTTTTTTTTTTACGTTGCCGTAAGTTGACCCCTAGGAAACTATTGTTACTAGATAGGAATGGAATCGATTGGCATAAAAAATTAAAAGTAATTTTTTTTTTTTAATTTTCATTCAATTTGTATGGCAATTTTAAATCCCGATTTGCGGCTTTTCTAGCCGAAAAAATTTTTTTGGTCCCGTACCAGCTTTTGATCCTGAACAGAAACAGGATCGATTGGCATAAAAAAAAGTTTGTCAAAAATGACCATTTCCTCGCACCCTGTATACTTTTTCCAAAATCTGAAAACGCTGATCTTCTTTAATTGAAAATCGCGGGAAGGTCTTCTAAGACCATTTTCGCGTAGCTACACGGAATCTGGTAGCTGCCCTCACTGACCCAAAATCTTTTTCCACCCTGTATAAAATTAAATACGGCTTCAAAGGTTTCTACTGATTGGCATACATGGAATCCGAATGTAGGGTCCATTAGATCCAAGATGGCGACACATTTTTTGCAATTTTTGTCATTATACTCGTTTTAGACTAATACATGTGTAATACATGTGTCCACGTATGTACGTGGACCCCGAATTTAGGGTCCATTTTAAGATCCAAGATGACGGCACAATTGTTTTCTGTTTTTGTCATTGTACTCGTTTTCGACTAATACACATACGTGGAACCCGAATTTAGGGTCCATTTTAAGATCCAAGATGGCGGCACAATTTTTTTCTTTTTGTTGTCATTTTTGTCATTGTACTCGTTTTCGACTAATATACATACGTGGACCCCGAATTTAGGGTCCATTTTAAGATCCAAGATGGCGGCACTATATTTTTATTTTTTTGTCATTTTTGTCATTGTACTCGTTTTCGACTGATACACTTACGTGAACCCCGAATTCAGAGTCCATTTTAAAATTCAATATGGGCACAATTTTTTTTGTAATTTTTGTCATTATACCTACACGTTTTTGACTAATTTACATACGCGAGACCCGAATTTAGGGTCCATTGTAAGATCCAAGATGGCGCCGTTTTTTTTGCATGTTATTGAATTTTGTACCTACGCAATTTTAATCATTATACTCGTTTCCGACTAATACACATACGTGGAATCCGAATTTAGGGTCCATTTGAAGATCCAAGATAGCGACACAATTTTGACTAATTCACACACGTGGAATCCAAATATTCTATTTCGTGTACCTACCTAAGATAGTGGTACGTAAAAAATCTAGGATCTTAAATTGACCCTAAATTCGGGTATATAAATTAGTCGAAAACGACTACAATGACAATAATTACAAAAAAAAATAAAAACACTGTACCGCCATCTTGGATCATAGAATGGACCTGAAAATCAGATTCCACGGATGCGAATTAATCAGAAGCGAGTATAATAATCAAAATTGCAAAAAAAGTTGCCGTTATCTTGGATCTTAGAATGGACCCGAAAATCGGATTCCACGTATGCGAATTAGTCAAAAACGAGTATAATGATGAAAATTGCAAAAAAAAGTTGCCGCCATCTTGGACCTTAGAATGAACCCGAAAATGGGATACTATACTACGTATGCGAATTGCGAATTAGTCCGAAATGAGTACCGATAATGATGAAAATTGCTAAAAAAGTTGCCGCCATTTTGAATCTTAGAATGGACCCGAAAATCGGATTCCATGAATGCGCGTTAGTCAAAAACGAGTGTAATGATAAAAATTGCAAAAATAAGTTGCCACCATCTTGGATCTTAGAAACGACCCGAAAATCGGATTCCACGGATGCGAATTAATCAGAAATGAGTATGATCAGGGTGGCCACTTTCTGGAAAACCTGGAAAAGTCAGGGAATTCCACTGGTCATGGAAAAGTCAGGGAAATTTAATGGAGGTCAGGGAATAAAAATTGTCTCTGTATGTACATAAAAAAATAAACATATTATTAATTTTATTCAAGGTGATCTTCCAAAATCTTCGTTATGTACTTGGCAGCAGTCAATCCATCGCCAAGAACAAAAATCAGCTCAGTCTGTGCATCGTACGAGATGCCGCACCTGAACATGACTGAGCCACTTCCATAGGCGACTCTTCCGGAGTTTCCGGACATACAGCACTAAACGTAGCGTTCTTCCGGCGTCCTGTAAACTTTCTCTTCAGTCGCAGCCATTCAAACACAA